>JAUUDZ010409253.1:2195-15300 GCA_032361705.1 Panulirus versicolor | reverse complement strand
ACTACGGTATATCACCCTTGGGTATAATGACCCCGACCCCTGACCGGACATGCTTAGGTGACCCTTGCCTTAAACGTAACCATGATGGCTTCACTCAAGAAGCTGACGAGCCGATCTTCCTGGCCGCTGTGAACACACTCGACTCGAATATAGCCAATGGCCAAGTAACCCTTACGAGCTGTTTACTTTATCTAAATACCCAGCAAGTAGGTGACCTACCTACCCCCTTGAATAATAGCACACATGTTTTCACATCCACATGGCCCGCATCGGCAGCAGCTGTGCCGCCTCCTTCATAACTATACACACTGCCACCGAGGCGGGGGGGAAAAAGTGAGGAACGTCACCACCCAAGAGAGAGAGGAAAGATTGGAGGGGTTGTCAGGGTGTGAGGGGTGAGGAACAAAATGGCTGCCTCAGACAAGTGCAGTGCGCTGGCTGGCTGACTGGTGGGGAAAACTAGTCCGACGCCGTTAAGAAGACGAGGATGAAAATGTTATCAGAAACATTTTATGATCCGTAGTTTCCTGAGGAAACTTACGAGTTTTAAATTCTTTTGTACGATAAATTCTGATACTAGAGACTGTACTGAAACTGTCGTATATACGTTTTGTGACGCTTCGCTAATCCAATGTTTCCTACGCTTATATTGAAATATGAAATTTACTCTTTCCTTGCCTAACTAAAGCCCTAAAATCTAACATCTATCTTCTATCTGTCTAACTACCAGTACGCTAGTTTGCCGTTGTGCTGTGTGAATTAACGTGCGTGTTTTTGTAACACCATGTAACACTTGTGTAACACTTGTGGTTGTTTAATACCATGAAGATATGTCACTGTAACACCCGGTAGTGCCTGGCTTCAGCAGAGCCAGGCACTGCGTGCGTGTGTGTGTGTAGCAGTGAGTACAATATAACTAGCGGTGACCGTCTTCCCCCTTGAAGGACTGCAAGCAGAGCATGCGCAAGAAACAGTTCTACTGTATAGACAACAAGCCAGTGTGTCCTGACTGTATGGGAGTATCAGACGACGAAGACGACGACGAGTAGGCACGATGGACCACCACACCACACCGCTACCACATCCTACCACAGCGCTAGACTAGGGGGAGGGGGGGGGGTGATCTTGCGACCACACACAACCATCTCTCTGGAGACTTGAGCTGCCAACCAAGGCAGTCATGGAGGTCATCAGACACGCTCGCGAGACCAAGCCGAGGAAAGAAAAGTCATGAATGTAGTTATTCCACACGGAGGAGATGCCTGACGAAGACCTGACGCAGGCTTGGAAACAAGGGTAGGCGACGGTCATAATTATGGAGCGTTGTGTTGGGTGAGGCGTGGCGAGGTGTGCCAGGGGCGCCCCATGCCAACACACACGCAACATCTGCTCACACACGAGGCCCACGCCGTTGCCCTAATTTGTTAAGAACATTGCGGCTCCTGATGAAGACAAACGACCTTCACAAGGTCCCATCACTTTGGGGGAAAACTTCACAGACCCGGAGTAATTATAGAGGCGAGGCCTGTGCAATGGTGAAGAATGAGATACGTGGACGAAAACACCAAACTGTGTCCTTGTTTAGGAGTTCGTGCAAATTGGATACTGACGAGAGAAGTGTTGGATGTTACCGTGGCGAGGTGGCCTGCACCGCCCACCTGCTGGCAGGTCTGCACACAACCCAAGACCAAACACAAACCAGAGTTGACGAAGTAGTTGTGGCTTCTGGTATGTCAACAGCAGAGGTGCGACAGCCTCTAACCTGAAAGGTTCAGCAAAACATCGGCCTCCTTAGCCAGATAGTGATGTAGCCAAAGCCCCAATTTTGTCTACACCAAGATGGCCGTCACACATCTCCCTACACTTGAAATCTGGGACTACCTACCATACCCCAAGTATGCTGAAGATACCAGCAATGTCAGCATGTCCTTCCTGCTTCAGCACGACCGTACGACCCCTACAGGTATGACGACCTGGCGTACCGACCATATCCCTTAGAGGATCAGCTCACACGCCAGCTCATCATACCCAAAGGATTTGACAGTAGTGTACGAGACGATTCCACAGTTTAGTCTGAAATGGAAAACGTCGCATTGTAGAAACTGAAATCACCAGCAGTCTGAACGAAGCCGTGTCGACATGCTTTAAAAGGTGGTGATTTACACTGACCACAGGACAACAAGAAGTACACTGAGTTATGTTATCATCTGGACGGAACTCGCCCCACCTCCACATGACAGAAGCTACCAATGCCACCTCTGCGTGGCCACCTACCACCACTCCCATCATACTCAGCTTGTGATGTACGAAGTGCGAGGCAGTTATTCTGGAGCATACCTGGTGTAGTGATGATGATGGCAGCCTACCTGGTGTAGTGATGATGATGGTAGGTTGACGTACCGTGGTCCATATCACGGCCTCAACCTTCACGTACTTCAACCTAACGCTCAGACACACAGCACAGCAGGGAGCCCCAGAACCCGTGGCAGGACCCCCCCTCACGCGGCAAAGATGCTCTCTCTCTCTCTCTCTCTCTCTCTCTCTCTCTCTCTCTCTCTCTCTCTCTCTCTCTCTACGTCATCAGTCTTACGACCGTTCCATCACTGGCTAATGGTCCCTCAAGTTCACAGCTCACGATCCAGTGTTGTCCTATCCCAACATAAGAACGAGGCTCCTCCTCCTCCCCCAGCCCCCTGGTCCTGCTTATCCTTGGATTTATTTATTTATTCCCGACCTCTACTTCCTCTCGCTTCTCCCTTCATATATGTATATGATAGTTGCTGTTAACTTAGCCTTAAATATATATATATATATATATATATATATATAAAAATATATATATATAGAAAAAATAAAAAAATCTCAGACACTATTTTGTATTGTTGATGAAATAAAAGTTTTAATATATTGAGTGTCTTTGGTTGTCAATAGCCTATGTTGTTGACTGACGGGCGAATGAACTTTGATTTCATATGGCATGTGCTGTACTGGAGGCGAGGAAATACTGTGTACCGGGTGTAGTGTTTGTGTGGGTAACTGTGTGTGTGTGTGTGTGTGTGTGTATCAAGTGTAAGAGAGTATGTGTAGCTGTCATTGCCAGGCTTCTGAAAGTGGACCATGAGAAGCTGGGAAATGCAGTTTTATGAAGTTTGTAGAGTCGTTGGTGTGAAGGACTGGAGGCTTACGTGCATCTCAACATCCTCTTATTGTAAAGCTTGAGCTGTGTCTCTCCAGTGACGATAATTGCCAATTTCTTGAAAGCTTCAGTCTAGACTAGTATCAAGATGACCTCAAAACCCACTAAAGTGACCAGCACTGCAACCAACTATCAGTTGCATTGGTATTTAAGGTCAATATCCGGCATTTTAACTTAATATTATCATCCCAAAAGACTAATAGATGATTACATGTCAAATTGTTAGTCAGGCGGGTAGAGGTGTTCCCAGGGGTGTTTAAAAAGGTCAATGATGCTACTAAACTCTGCTCTTAGGAACTAAAAATATGCTTGGGATGCTCACGTTTTTCCCAGCCCTCTGATGCACTCTGGGTCCTCGTTGTTCTACTCCCAAAATAAATCTCATTATTACGAAAAAGGCTTTAATATCTGTTTACGTCAGGGTGCACTGTACGAGGTTTGGAGGCTAATTCTTCACAAAGACCCGGTTATCAGAGGATTATACGTTATCACCTACACTTAATGACTCGATCAAACAAATGTCCATAGTTTTATCGGCTGGTGGGGGTATCACAGCTAAATTTAGCATTGGAAATATATCATAAATCGGGAAAAATGATAGTCTAGCTTTCCTAAGTAATCCCGGCTTATTCATTATGCAATATCGACTTCTGAACTCCATTTATCGCACGAATAAGAGTAAAGTGGATGATTGCATAATATTTATGTAAAATATAATCAATTGCACGAAGATAAAATGAAAAATTTATGGCCTGGTATAAAATCTACCAAACGATGACCTTAATTTACCGAACCTCACTAATATATTAGACACGGGGTCGCTAGCGTATATTATATGGCGAGCTAACTGTCCCATTATCAGTTGCCTCACTGAACACTATACAACAATATGAAGAAATAATCTGCTTACATCAGTATGTGGAATATCGCAAGTATTCTCTCCATGTACCTGCTTGCTGTGCACCTTACTAGGTTATAATTATAACCTTTTTACGCCAGGCAGTGCTAGGCTAGACGGGGAGGGCTAGGCTAGACTGGGGAGGGCTAGGCTAGACTGGGGAGGGCTAGGCTAGACGGGGAGGGCTAGGCTAGACTGGGGAGGGCTAGGCTAGGGATGCTGTCACGCGAACGCTTATAAATGTAGTTTGTCTTTCCCGTCAATTATACAGAATACCTCATTCCGTATTTCTTTATATATCACCTATTCTTTCCTCATCAAATACCTGTAAAAATGACCATTTCATTTCGGTATTCTTGAGAAGTGAATGATAAATTTTTGGAAGTGGGTCAGGTTATATTTATGGTAATTATGATTAGACGATTATACTTGGCAAGCCGGGTTGGCTGTCTGCCCAGCCTTCCTTCCTGGGTGGTGGGAGGTAGGGCTCACACAGTGCTAAGCCACGACTCTAACCTACTATATTCTACCTTATAAGACAATAATCCCAGGGCGGGGGACGCCCGCACCGTCCCAGGGGATAGGGCGAGCCGGGCAGTAGGTGTTGCCATCTTGGCTCCTCACAACCACAGGAATAAGAAGGCCTTTGCTACCCCTCTCACCGTTATGTTCCCACTACCCACACACACACACACACACACACACACACACACACACGTCTGTACAGTCGACGCCAAACGATTCCAAACTACACGTGAATAGCAATTACAAACATGAATAAACTTCAGCCATTTCAGCACAGAGACTAGCTCATGTGCGTGATTTTCAAATCCACGCCACCAATACGCACATGTACGTAAGGGTATCCATGTACACACGTTTACAGTTACGTAATAGTGTAAACAAGTACGTTAGCCATTATTACACATGAATGTATAGGATAATTTACATATACACTTTCTGGCTGACAAGCAAACATACACAACTCCTGGACCCCTTGTATGGAACAACTGTGACTTCGAGGATGCGCTACAATCAAAACCCGGGAAATGATGCACTCCTTTGGATTAAGAACATCCCAACCAAACTGGACTAATTTCGGTCCATTGATGATGACACGACCACACTGAACATGATTTTGCACTATCTGTGTAGCCGCACGAAGGTAGAATCCGGTAACACCAACCAAATGCATACAAACATGTACGTATATCCACATATCAAGAACACATGAACATTATACTTGTAACTATACTGCAGTATCCATACATACATACAGGCTAGCATATTCATTTTGTATTCGGACATTTACGTACTCATGTCTTTATATACATAAACAAATATATACATATGCATATGCAATATATGCATTCATACATTACGATGCACATGTACCCTTAGAAGAATAAATGTATGTATATACATTCCTATATACAAGTAGGCATGAACTTGTACATGTGGTTATGTAATCATTACATGTATGTATACACACATACACACAAGAGCACCCACATGTAGATATACAAGCATATGAGCACCTTTAAGCACGTATATCACTGCATGAACACCTGTAGACATACCAACACATGAGGACCTACAGTAATATACAAACTCCTGAGCACTTACTTTTTTGTCTACAACACATGATTACCTTCAGTGTACATACTAACACATGAGCACCTAGAGTGTATATACTAACATATGAGCACCCACAGTGTATATACATGTACACCAAAGGATAAGCACCTACATGTACAAATACCAACATGTTCATTTCAGACACATACATTGAGATACACATGAAAATATTAATATATTTGTGCATATAATACAAACATTATTCCTTGAGCATAAAATGAATGTTTTCCCCCTACCTAAACTTATTCGTGTACATAGTCATAATTAGGAATGTAGATATGCAGGCTTGTACATGACCAGCTTTACACGAATAAA
The DNA here is from genome assembly GCA_032361705.1 of Panulirus versicolor. Taxonomy (NCBI): domain Eukaryota; kingdom Metazoa; phylum Arthropoda; class Malacostraca; order Decapoda; family Palinuridae; genus Panulirus; species Panulirus versicolor. The sequence goes on along the minus strand of JAUUDZ010409253.1, from coordinate 9,253 downwards.
AAAATAATCTACATAGTCTTACCTGAGCACACATGTAAAAAGGTCTTACCAGTGCATTTGTGGTCACACTGAAGCATATACATACACATGGTACACCTTAGCGTATACATGGTGATAAGTATGCATACATACATATATATGTGGTCCAACTTGAATAAATACATACACTTAAACTTGGGCATGAACACTGTCATATTTTCAATAAATACATTCTTTAACAACCAGAACACTGGAGTATCAGAGAATATTTTCAAAATGTTTAATTTGATATCTAATAAAAATTAAAAAAATAGTTAAAAATCATGGGACCTAAGTTATATGTAGGGAAACTTTGTTCCTTAAATGGAAAATAATGATCATGAAGTTATACCCAACGCAGTTCTTGAAGTTTAATAACCGAGAATTTGATGGACTCCAAGTCTGAAAAGCCCAAAGTAGCAATGAACTGACAGACAAACTAATTAATATTCTTAGAATAGCTTCAGAAAATGAACAACTGTTGGTAATATCCTAAGAACAGCAGAAAAACATACGTTACATAGGAAGAAATTTAGAAAGGAATTAAGTGAAGGCCCATTATAATAATTTTGCAATGTTGGAAGGGAAGCTGGGAGAGCTGAAACTAATGGATCAGTGAACATGAGTAATCAAAGAGATGGGTCAAGTGGGATCAGTTTCAAAGACCAAAACTAAGTCACCCACAAGAATCGGTTTAGGCTGAGGGCCAAAAAGAACTTTAGAGTGAAGTAATCTAAAAAACCATAATAAGCCCTTAAAAGGTTACCCTCAAGTAAAAACGAGAGAAACATAAACCCCATAAATCAGTTGACCTTCAACACTAATGTGAGAAGCCCAGGATCAGTTCTAAGTGGTATATACGAATGTAGGTAGATTAATACTCTGTAGAAGCAACTGGAGTACAGAGGCTATTCCAGGAAATCAAACCAAATATCACTATTATTGACAAAGCTTGCCTACATGGATGCTCATCTGATCTCGAAAGGGATACATGGCTGTAGAAGTCTGAAAAGGAGCTTTTGCCCTTCTAATATGAGACAACCTTAAACTTCATAAATTACAAGCAGACAACAGTCCTATGAAACAATATATAATGAGAAAAATAATAGGAAATAAACCAGCATACAATAATTCTTTCAATAGTACTCAATCCTTATAAGGGATCTGATGATCAAATCAATTGTTTAATGACAAAACAAAAACACTTATGATGCTGCAGGTGCCAGCAAGACCAACCCTCTTCAGAAATGAAAAAGGTTTAATAAATGTGAATTTAAATATAAGAAAACTTTTTGTGAATGTATGGGGGAAGAGAATAATAGAAACAAATTCTAAAAATGATACCAAGAAAACTTTCTGCACCAGTATGTTACTAAGCAAACTACAGTAATAAGCAGTGATACATCAACATTTACCTTATTTTCCTGTACAAAAATCAGGAACTAGAAAAGTGACAATGCACTGCCTCAATTTGAGATATAAAGCTAGTTAGGAAATGACATACAGATCTGAGAGGAAATTATACCGGGATATATAATTGTGGTAACTTTTCAGGCATCAATTTCAATAATAGAACAAACTGGGAAAAGGAATGCCACAGTTACAAAATTAAACTGTTTACAGAGGCTCTATGAAGTCTGTTAAGAGAGACTCAAAGAACGAGTGCTGATGGCAAAGAATGGAAAGATCTGATCAGAAAAGGAGGGACATGGTTCAACAAATGTCAGAGCAAAGAGAAACCGAAAAATATTGGAGGTGTGTATTACACAACAAAACATTTCATAGGTTAATAGGATAAAAACGAATACAACAGCAAAAGGTATGATAGCAGACAATTATAAAAAAAAATGTAGACAAAACAAATGATAATCCAATGCACTTCCATGAATGCTACAAATACAAATTGTGTGGTAAATAAAAGTAATCAGACTGAAGTACTCAGCAAGACAGACTGTTGAAGCAGAGGAGGAAATACACAGAGCTAAATGTTAAGTTCCAAAACACATTCACAGTAAAAGGCACATTACCATATCTCCCACAAATGAGTAGAGGCTTAGATGTGGCTGTAGGAATAATTAAGACTGATGGACAAGGCATAAGGAAGCCAATAAAGCTCTTAACTACAGTTAGACTTGACTTCTCAGGCTACATTCATTAAGGTTTCAATTATCAAGCTAATTAAGGTTTCTATCTTTAAATCTAAGCAAGAATGACCACTCATTCAAGTGAGCTCTACACATACATTCATCCCATTAACCAGAGTTCTTACCTACGCCTCCAATTCTTCTCCCTTATTTGAATGCTTTCAACTCCATATTTCTAATGACAGTCCTCAATGATCATCAACTCTAAATATTTAAAGTCATTAACAACAAACTCCACTCCATTCAACCATGTAATCACAAGCAATAAATCTGACTGTCACTATGGAACAAAACCCTCATTTCCCCTTTTTAATAACTGTGTAATTGTAAACTACTGTCAAGTGTACAAAGCTGTACATCTTAAGTGATTACCTGTATGTTGCCTTCACAGGACTGCCGGCAGCCATTCAACGGGGGCTCATTCTTCGACCACGAGGGTCTGCCCTACTGCGAAACCCACTACCATGCAAAACGTGGCTCCCTTTGTGCTGGCTGCAACAAACCCATCACTGGTTGGTATCATTCTTACCATAGTTTTCTTGGAGAATTCCATATTTTTCTTTTCTTTCAACCTAACGTTCCTTCACATCTCCTAACCTTACTTTAATTGACTTAATCATTGTTCTTAATGATATCATGTCTCACAATCCTCTCTTGAAGCAGCATACCTTACTGGATATCTACAGCACTTTACCATAGTTTCTTTTACATTTCACCTTGCCTTCCCTGCTCACACACCACTTTTACAATACTTCATCTTTCTTTAGCATCTCCCCTTCCTTTCATTACATTTTATTTACCATTCTTGTAATTAATTTAACCTTATTTCGTAATACCACACCGGCAAAGGCACTTCTCTGATAAGTTTAATAGCGTTAGGTATGATTAGTACTTGAATGGGTGACCACCTAAGTACAGTATACAAGGTTAATGTGTGGGGAGTAACATGCACTAGCCTTACCTAATGGAAAAGTTTTGTCATAAACACTCATAAGTACTCCATAATCTCATTTCTTCTACCCTTCCTTAACAATACAATTTAGCATTGTTTCCCTCATCACTGTACATGACCTTGCATTCTCTAAAGCACATTTCATTTACCTTCTCTGAAACAAGCTGACACAATCAAAGGACATACATACTGAGGAAGTTCAACCAGTTCTTCTTGGAAGTTATATAATGACAAGGAAGGAAAAAGCAAGTAAAGGAGGTTGAATGATGACGACATACCTGGTAAGAGAGACAGTGGGCCCTTCAAACAGTACAGGCTGGGAAGAATTATGATCAAAAAAAGTTTGCCAGTGCTAAAATTGTTGGGGGGGGGATGCAAGAGGACAGAGTTGAATAACAGGAAACTGCATGACAAATGTAATTCAAGCTGCTCCTTTTTTACTACAGCCTAAGATTCCTCGGTGAATATTTCTAACTAGACATACCATCATCATTTTTTTTTTACACTTACTTTTCCTGCCTTAGCAAGGTAGATCAAGAACATACAGTGGCCTCTAGTAGTCATAGCTATCATTAATGATGTATCAAAACCAGTGCATATAAATTACTCCATGGTTCACCTTCACCCACATCATTTGTCCTGGTTCCACAAGTTGACAACATGCTGCCCTATCCTCTAGCCCATATACAATACCATTTCATTTTACCCATTACACGCCTCACATATTCCTGAAGGTTTACACCCCAATACCCCTAAGCCACCTCGAGTCCATCCTTCCTCTCCCTCATTGTTCCATCCACTTGACACACAGATCCTCTTTGTCAATCTCTCTCTGGTAATTTTCTACATATGCTTGAACCATATCAGCCCTGATTGCCCCTCTCAGTCAGGCTGCACTTACTACATCAACTCTCTTACAATGTCAATCTCATACGATCAACCTGTCTCACACCACATATTGTCCACAGGCATTCTTCATTGCCACACATCCTTATGCTACAACTTTAACTTCATTCTTATGCACACCAAGGAATTAATAGATTTTAATTACTGAAATACTTTATGCACATTAGTTTAAGATTTACTTAAATTTCAAATATTTCACAGGTCGCTGCATCACAGCCATGTTCCGAAAGTTCCATCCAGAACACTTTGTCTGTTCTTTCTGTCTGAAGCAACTGAACAAGGGTACTTTCAAGGAACAGAACGACAAACCCTACTGCCATGGATGTTTCGACAAGCTCTTTGGATAAGAATTAACAATAATAAGTTAGAAGAAAGTGATGATGAAAGGATGGCAACAGTGTTTTATTATTGTTATCAAACAGTGAAAACAGGAAATTTACGAGTGAAAGAAAATGGGTTTGATTTTATGGAAAAAAGACAAGATCATTCTTGCAAAAATTTGTTAGACAAAGTAAGGAAACGTGCAAAAGGAAAACAAAGACGATTGTGTATATACTCAAAGAAAAGAAAACAGATTTCCCCAAGAACTTTTATGATTCCTGTGTTTGAAATAAAGAGAGGTAGTCGAGTAGGGGAAATATTTCATGGTGTCTTAGTGATAGGTAAAGACAAAAAATTCTATCCATCCTACATACAGTTCATAAGGTATCCTACATGTCCTTTGGCCAATCACACATATTGCCAGGAGAAATCCTATTGCTCATATCAGTATCAAAAGCTCATCTCTTGTCAGGTGTTGTATAATGGTTTTGTAATTTCATATTGTAAAGGGTTGAAGGTATATTTAGATTTTTGGGTATTGTTGAGAACTGGAGATGACCATTATATGATGCACTATTGCTGTGAAATGAATAATCTCATTTATAATTACAACCCCATAATATATACAGTACACGTAATAAGTGAAACCTTTTCTAATTAAAATTATTCATTCTCCAGTTTAACAAGTTTCCTAAATGTTTATTAAGTAGAGAAGCTGAGTACAACATACCTTTTAAATACTGTAGCATTACATTAGATTTATGGTGATGAACTGTGTGCAACATCAAATGTTAATCTTTTACATAGAAAATTACGAAAGGGGATTCTGTCTTCAGTATTAATGCTACCCATAAGTTTACGTTCTTAAGAACCTTTATTTATTGCCAGTGGAAATGTGTGGTCCTGACTTTATCATTTATCTCACAATTTAAAGCACAGTACAGTATAGGATAAATACTGAGGTGGTGTATTTAAGTTACTGTGCAATGCTTCCAATTAAAAGATATTTGCATTATGCAAAAGAATGGTAAGGCATCAAAATATCGGTTTTTAATAGTACTGGAATATAAACACAAAGTAATACAAGTTAATGAATACTAATAATTCAATACGAAATCTTAACACAGTATAACCTAAGAGACATGGAAAACGGTGCGTGAATATGTAGTTCAGCTGGAGTGCAATAGAATGTTTTTTGATTAATCATTATGTTATAGGATCCATTAATGCTGATTTTTCTTGAGCTGTCCAGTTTGTTATGAATATTTGTTCAATGAAGATGATGGTTTTATCATTTTTAACCATAATTAAAACCAATATACTGGAAATTATCGTATTTAGTGTTCCTCTTCTTACTGTTTATTTATCACAAAGTCAAGTGATCAAACATGTAAAAACTTGAGGTCAGAATACTACCAGGTTTGTATTAGACACAAACCTGGTTCTGTATCAGGATTTAGGAGCTGACTTCTCAAAATATTCAACACTTTGTATTAAACCTTATAAGTATCTGCTGTACATTTCCAGCTGCAGGTGTAAATTGATTTAGCTGTTGATCTCACATGAATCTCTTAAAGTGAGATCTATTAGTAATGCCATGAATGCTGATGGTATGGAGAAGACAGCATTTAATGTCTAAAGACAGTGACTCAAGTATTTCTCAGTGTTGTCATACGAAATTATGATTAATCCTGCTTTTTACGGGAAATGAAATTGCAAAAGGGATATATGTTACTTTCTGTTTGTCAGTGTCAGCAGTGCGTGGAGGACAATACTGATTACTAAATATCAATGGTTCTGGCTTGCACTTTTTTTCTTATATATATATTTGTTCATGCAATTGTTGGCTCAGTTCTCTGTGTTTCTGAAATTAAAAAATATAAATTAATTTCAGTGTATAGTAGCGATAAATACTTTAAGTCCTATTGTGATTTCTCTGATGGGTATATTGCTTAATCTTACGTATTTTAATATCCGAAGTCCAATTTATTTATTCATATGCACTACACGCTTTATGGTAGCCTTTCAATTGGTCATTTTAGGTCATGCAATTGCTCTAGATACATCTTGTTAATCATATGATTATGACTGACAAGACTTCTATTAGCTTGTATCCCATCAGATACATTAATGAATGCTTTTGTGCTATTTCAAGAACTACTTGGCTTTCACAGTAATTTATATCAATATTGTCAATTCTCAATTTTGCTCAGATACGAGACTAACTATGGAGTCCCATGTAGCTTATCAATCTAACCACATAGTCTGACTAAGTAATATACCAAATAGTGACCTGGCAACAATAAAATTTTATTAAGTTTAAGGAAAAGGCAAGAAATTTTTTGCTTCCTATAAGCACCCATTAGTTTAATTCCTAAACACCAGCATCTTTCTTGATTTATACCCTTCACAATGATCCTGTCTATGTACGCTTACAAATTTATTGAGTATCTAATACAAGATGTTAAAGGGTTGAATTTTCAATCCTTGTCTTGCCAAACAGCCAACTGTCTAAGATATGAACATTAAGTATTTGTCTGACAGCAGCAGTGTCAGTGTTAGTGACAAAATACAGTGGACAGTTGCTCGACAGGGTGGGTGCTTACATTGTGACATGGATAGTCTGTAAAATTATAAATTGATTATAACCAGAATTAGATTACAAAGTTCAATTGTTATTAATGACACGCACAGTAAAACATGTTCATAGCTTGGTC
>JAUUDZ010409252.1:0-24894 GCA_032361705.1 Panulirus versicolor | reverse complement strand
ATCTTCTAGTCTTGTTCTGAATGACACTAAGTTATTTGTCTTTATGGCATATGTGTATGTCTATGAATACCTCCAATGGGACTTAGCTACAATGGTGATGGCAGGAATACAGCAGAGTACTAACTACATATCTCGCTTGAATAATACTAGTCTTCTCTGCTGCCACATGCATTACATAATCATCTATTCTTGGTTCATCTAGGACTGTTTTCAACCACATGTATTCTTTTAAATGTTTCTGTATTTGTTCCATGCATGTCTCTTATTTCTTCAGGCAGTATACTGAAGCCATTCAAGTTTCCAGGTTAGGTTGTTAAATATTTTTGTCTGATTTACATTTGGTACGTTCCATGGAATTCCTAAGCCTATGGCATTCTTAAAGTCTTAATTAACTCTGTATCTTCCTACATGCTGAGGCTTTCAGGTTTAACATATTTTCTTCTAAACTCCAGTCTGTTGCCATGCATAGATTACCATATTTGTCTTCTTTCTAGGCTGTATAGTTGTAGTTCTTTCAACCTGTCAAGGCAGTTCATATAATCCATCCCTCTGACTCTGCTTATGAAGTGCTTCTAGTTTCTCTCAAATCTGTTTTCCACCATTTGTTTTGTTAGTGACCATACAACACAAAAGTAATAATTTTGTTTCTTATCTATAAATTAACCATTTTAACTGACAGGTTTCTATCTCTTCAAGTCAAAGTTCTCAGAATCATAGCACTCATAACTCGACCCTATAGTACTAGCCTCTCAATGTGTCTGCATTCTAATTTCATGTTTATCATAACACCCAAATTTTTTAAATTTGTAAAGTTTCCATGACTTACTCTGCTGAGTCTTTATATGGTACCATCAAAGCATTCTTATTTGCCCAAAGATAACTTCATAAAATTCCATCAGGTTCACTTCTGCCCATTTGTAAGTTGGGTCAGTCTTTTTGACTCCTTTTCCTCAGTTTCTGATCTAAAAATTTTGCTTACTCTAGTTTCATAAGCAAAGCTCCTTACTATGCTTTCCTTTACTTCTTTAATAATATCTAATATCATTATGACAAAGACCATAGAGGATAATACCATTCACTGTGGTGTACTTAGTAAGACATCTTCCTCTTCAGACATGGTTCCATTTGCAGCTCAACTGAACTTTCTGACCGTCAGAAAAAGAAACTCTTTAATCCATCTTCTGATCTACCCTTTTTGTTTAGTTCAGTTACTTTCTCCTGCAAAATTCTATGGCTTACTTTGTCAAATGCTTTTGCAGTCAAGAAAAACAGTATCCAATCTTTTTCCTTTGATTAAATTTTCATGTATGTCATTGTAATAAGCTAATGATTGGGTTTGTGTACTATTTCCAGGAAGGTATCCATGCTGGCATTCATTCATGTACTGTTTTTGACTGGGTGGTTTGCTATATGTCTTTATATCACTCTTTCAAAGATTTCTTTTATATGCAACGTCTACCTAAGTGGTCTGTATTTAGATAATGGCTTGATCTTCCTTTGTATTGGCATTACATATGTCATCTTGTGAATGTCTGCAATTTTGCTTTCATCCAGACTTTACCTCAGTAATACTATCACTGGTTATGCTATTGCTATTTCTGTCTTTTGAAGAAAATAGCTAGGGTTCCATCTGGTCCCACATCTGAATTTTCTCTGATCAATCTCTGGGGTAACACATTGTGCTCAATGCATATTTTGCTTATCAAATAACATTCATTCTCTCAGCTGCTGTGCATCTCCCATAATTTGATTTGAGGTTTTTCTGGGTTCAACATAAGCCATGCATCAAGTATTCTCTTTAAATATTTTTGTATATATCCTTCATAAGTTTCCTACTTCTGGTATTACATTCAATAGTGTTTTCAACATTTTTTTTAGACTTTCATACATACTTGTATAATATCTTTTTGAAATATTCACAGATATTAATCATGACTGGATAATTCTGTACTTTCCTTCCTGATGTGCTTTTAAATTCATAACTTTATTACCAAAGCCCTATTTCTGCTAGCAGCCATAAATTTTCGATTACCTTTCCCTACAGGATGTACCTATCAGTTCTTTCAACATTTCACATTAATTCATGTTTCATTCCAACAATTCTGTTTGTGAAATTTTCTTTGACTGTTGATCAAATATTGCAGCAGTATTCAACTTTGTTTCTTATATACACAATAAATATTTTCATTAGATTTTTTTATTCCTCAATTTGAAAGCCTTCATTATCATACCACTCATAGCATGACAGTTTTGTATTATCACTGTGCTCTTTGAATTCTAACTTTTTATCTATAATCACTCCTAGATACCTGATGGTCTCTCCACTCTTTTTTTCTTTTGGGCATTTTTGTGGAAAAATCAATAAATTGGTAAAGCTTCACTCACTCATGTTATCTGCAAAGCAATAACCTTTACTTCCTTAACTACAGCTGAGACCATTATTACAAATACAATAAAGGTTAACACAGTTCCTTGCAGTACTCCTAATACAAACATCTGTTTTATACACAGAAAAACAGCTTCCATTCTCTTTTCTTGCCAAAGAGTCTCAAAATATCATTGCTGTAAATAAAAGTCGTGTCTGTTGAGCTTTTACCTGATGAAAATCAAATACTAGTCTTCATTACAAATTAATCTTATCATGTGTTCTAGGCTAGGATGTTTTTCTATCATTCTTTCATACTTTGATTATATGGAATATTAGGCTAACTGGCCGATACTGTGTGGGATTTTGATTATATCCCTCTTCTGAACCGTTGTAACATATGCCACTGTATGTATAGTTATTATGCTTTTAGCTGATGAAAATCAATACTGGTCTTCATTACAAAATAGTTTTATCATGTGTTCTAGGCTAGGATGTTTTTCTATCACTCTTTCATACTTTGATTATATGGAATGTTAGGCTAACTGGCCCATACTGTATGGAATTTTGATTATATCCACCTTTTGAACCGTTGTAACATATGCCATTCTATGTATAGTTATTATGCTATTCTCTGATCAATACTTTGCCTCAACAATACCAGCATGGGTTTTGTCACTATTGCCTTTGTCTTCTCCCACAAAATAGCTAGTATTCCATCATGTCCTGGTGCTAAGTTCTCTCTAGAATAGATAACCGATTCTATTATATCCCTCAAGGAAACTTCTTTCTATTACTCTTCCTTTCAATGTCTCAATATTTTCTAATACACCTATACATACCTCTTTACCACTTACTTTAAGTCCATTAAAATCTATCACATTTCACTGCTAATGCTTTATTACAAAGTAATGTAGCCATAGTTTAAAGTAGCAAAAAATTCAGAATGAATTACATTTCCACTTGAATGTAATATTTCAATGCTTTCAACATTTCTCTCAGAGCTGCTGGTATGCACAAAGCCACTCTCTATTTCATCAGCTTCATTTCTTGAATCAGATTTCTCCTGAATCATCAGGGGTCACATATGCAATGTTTCCAGAGGAGGGTACATCACTATTTCTTTTTTATTCCTCTTCATCAAAAGAAGTGGATGTGGGTTAAAAATACCGATATCCTTCAAAATCTTAAAAATATGTTGGACCAGCATTTCTACTGAATTAACTTAAAAATTAAAAGTCTATCTTTCCAGAGAACCACCCCAAAGGAAAACTGCCCTGGAGTTGAGTAAGCAAGGCTTAGTCAACTGCCAGTATAGACTGAGATCATTAATGAGCCACAACCATATTTCAGCTAATAATGATCAATGGTGATCTGAAGAGATATCTATAAGTTATATAGCTTTGGCAGCAACTCCTGGATCTAAAGCCAACCTTCAATAAAAATAGTCATCAAAATGATCCAATTCTCCTTGGGTGGCATAATAACCAACAATGACTTATATTCAACTTCAATGCTTAGAAAGATCTAGATATGAATTCTTTTCTTAATCTTCTACAGTTCAAATTTTGATGAATGAGGATATATCCATGACATTTACACTGAAATGCTAGGTTTTTCTTTCATGGACTGTACATTTATTTACCAACAATGTAAAATCCATGAAATACCCCCAACCACAATCATCACAAAGAGGTAACCAAGCACTAGGGGAAGGAGGCCTTGGGGTAGAGAGAGCAGCTAGACCCCCGCCCCTACAGTAAAAGTGGCCAGAATCTCCTCTATAGAAAAGCAGGGGTGGTTAGAGAGGTAAAAACCTTTCCCTCTAGGATGGTGAAAACCTATTAGATACTGAAATCAGCCAAACTCCACCTAAAGTGGTGGGAACAGCCAGATACCCACCGAAGTGGTGAATGGAGTCTGACTCTTCCCCTTATCGTGGTGAGTGGGAAGACCCCAACTGGGGTGATGAGAGTAGCTAGACCAACCTAGGGTGGGAGGAGTGGCCAGACTCCCTGGAGGTGTGGGCATAGTCAGAACCTCACCTTGGGTTAGTGAGATTAACCAGTTCCTCCCCTGGGGTAATCATAGTTGCTTGACATTCCTCAGGGATGCTGAAAGCAGCCAGATTTCCCCCTGGGATAGGGGGTACAGCCAGATCTTCTCTCCTATTGTAGTAGTGATAGTGGCCAGATGCCCCTCATGGGTAATGCAAGCAGCAAAATCCCCCTGATGTAGTGAGCAGCTAGACCTACCTCTACCCATAATGCAAGAGGCTAGATCTCCCCTGGGTGGAGAGAGCAGCTAGAATCCTCAAGGTGGTAAAATCAGCTGGAACCCACCAGGTGTTAGGAGCAGCCAGATTCCCAATGAGGTGATGAAAGGGGTCAGATTCTTTCAGATCCCCCCCTTACAAAAAAAAAAAAAAGGACAAGCTACAACAACCCTTCCCATCCTAAGGCGGTGAAAAGTCAAACCCCCACTGAAGAGTGAAAGGTTAAACCCTCCTCTACAGACTGAGGGCACAGATACACCCCTCACCCTCTGGGATGGTAAGAGCAGCCAGAACCCACCTCCCCCAGGGTGGTGAGAGCAGCAGCAGCAGCAGGCAGCCCTTCCCCCCAGTTGGGGCACAGCCCTGACCCAACCCTTCAGGATGGTGAAAATAGCCAAACCCCACCACCTATAGTGCTGAGGGTGGTCAGATTCCCCTCTAGTGGTGATAGCTGCTAGATAACCCCACGGTGAAAATGGCCAGACTCCCCTTCGGATGGTGAGAACAGCCAGACACCCCCACCCTTCTCAGCAAGAACAGCTACATTACCCCTGGGTTTACGAGTGGCCAGTCCCCTTCCTTGGGATTAGAGGTGTGACTGAACTGTCCCCTTGGGTGAAGAAAATGGTGACCCTTCTCTAAGTGAGAGAGGCCGTTTCCCCATCACATGGTGCTCAGAGCATTTTCCAGCAAAAAAGACCCTACTCAACTTGGCAAGTCACAAGATTAAATCCCAATGCCTTTTGTATTGAACAAACAAAAAACTGGCTCATTTTATGGTCACTGGCCATTACCTATGGTCAGCAATGACCATACCATCATTACAGAAATGTTAAGATGGCTTCTGATGTTTAATAAATGACACACTAAGTACTCTACTCTGAAGTGAGAACTGTACTTTGAGTCTGGCTCTATTCACGTGAATGTTTTTAATCTAATGCCCTCCATTACTTCCATCTTGTGTGGCCCAGACCTGTCAGAGGAGAGTAAACCAGTCTAGAAGAGAAGTAATACTCATACACATATACAGTAAACCGTCAATTTAACTGACCCTGATATAACGGAATTTGGATCTGATGGCCAAATAATAATGCAGTACATTAATTGATAGTAATAAAAATATCTCAAGTGCTGCATAATGCGCACTTCATATTGAACATATTTTTGGTAGCATAGGGTAGACTTTCTTTATTTCTGTCTAAGAGTGACTCAAGCTATCATGCGGTCAGATTGTACTCGACAAGGCATAAGGCAGACATACACACAAATCACAACTCAGCAACAATACACTTCCTTTACATGCGAGCAGAACAAAAATGACATTACAAATAAGTATGTTCACTCTTCACTGGAGCCACCACAAACATTATCTTGCAAGTGTGTGGGGCAGTGTCTCACATGATGAACGCACCGCCACCTGAGGTTGGGTGCTGCCACAACTGTGAGCGAAGCTGCTATTGGTGGACACTCCCCTTGACCTACAGGTGTCGTGGGGATCAGCAAAACCTGGGAGCATAGGTGACATTGGATTTACAAAGACAGGTGGCCACTGCCATCCAGTTTCACTGAGTATTGTCTATGCAGCTTCATCTCCACTACCACACATGACCTGTCCCACTCCTTCGAAGCAACATTCTGCCCACCGAAAGCTGGGGCAGGCAGCATAGCGGCATCACCTGCTGGGCTGCCATGCACGAGAGCTAGGTTCTCGGCTACGGCCTGCTCCCTGTTTCGCAGAGCAGTCCTCCATTACTGGTTATCATATAATGTTGCTGGGATACCATCTCGCAACTGTCTTCCTGTTGCCAGCTGTGTGGGTGACTTATCCCCCCTCTCTGGGGGGGTACTGAGATACTGGAACATAGCCTGAATTGCTTTGCTGTTGTGCGATCTACCTCCAACATCAGTGTTGCCCCTCAACACCCATTTGGTAGCCCTTACAGCTGCTTCAGCATGCCCACTGGACTGGAGGATGTGGGCTGAGGAGATACGGGCCATGATTCCCCATTATATGTGAAAAGCTTTCATCTCGCTGTGTAGATTGGTACCCCATCCGAGGCGATTTTCTTGGGTGTGCCCCATCTCCTGAAGAAGGTGAGCAGCCTTGAGATAACTTGGGATTTTCCCACACAGGTTCAAATCCTCCTCTGCACTATGTAAGAGGTGTAATGAAAGCAGGTAGTCCGTCCTCACTTTATTACAAAGAAGTATCCTTTCACAGAAGAGGGGTGACATCACCTCTATCACAGTGTGATTCCTGCCTCCAACTGCCCTAAAAGTGTTCCCACACTGCCAGGTTCCTGTTCCCACACTGCCGGGTTCCTGCCACCCAACTATCATACTACACACTAAACCCTACAGTGATAGATGAGTTAAAACAAGTGTATGAACTTAAATGTGGAACAGGAATAGGTTATATTCGATTTAACGGACTTTTGGCATTAACGAACACCCCTTCCCCCTATTAGTCTGTTAAATTGAGGGTTTACTGTACTCTCCAAGACCCTTTCTCCTGGGGCTTTTGCATCTTCAAGGGAGCGCTATAATCAATAGCAGGAAAAGGATGACTCAACTCCATTGAGAAGTTCTTTGATAAAATCACACTATGATGATACAACCTTACTGAAGGTGACTTTCCCCTAACAGCGTAAACACAAGTAAGTGGAGTCTGGCAAAGCCTAAAAGTGATAATCTTGGCATATATTAAGAAAAACATAATATATAGCACTTCAGGGAAGCATGCAACGCACCACACAATCAACCATGAACCAAGATGCATACATATAAGGTTATGATCACTCTTGGTATCAGGCTTATTTTTACTGTCACACATTACTGCATAACAGATCTTGAGAAACTTGCAAACAGGAACATATGCTACTGACACTATCACCCATAAGGGTAAGAAGTAAAACAGTAAATACTTACTTTGAAGTGTTTACAGCTCATAAATTATCAAGCTAGATGAACTTAAGGGCAAAAGCAGGTGAATGCAGATCTGCAAGCAAAGCTTCATCTTTTTAACAATCAAATCATGCAAAAATCCAAGTAAAAAATGTAATTGTTATCAATCATAATTCAAACAACATAACATAAGCAAATAATATCTGAAACAAAGATTCAAAAGCACATTGAGCAATTCAAATTAAATAGGTCACTTTTTCAATTATTCTCCTAATAATGAGATCCAAACTGTATGCAACCAATCAGTTCACACAAACATATAAGGAGTAGAATTTAGGGTTATTCAAACAGTGTCATAGAGTAAACATACTCATAATCTTTACATGCAAATTTCTGCAGAAAAAATCTTTATGGACTGGTAGTGAAGCATGGCAAGTGTATGGTAAACCATCGGCAATACAAAACCAGTCTCAATGATGCTGACGCAAACCAATGTTTTGCAATTTCCCATTTTCATATTTACAGAAAAAGCAAAAACATAGAAGCAAAGATATTAACAGCACGAAGCATATCATCAAATTCCAGGGTTCAGCCCTTGTTTAGTGTAAAACATCCAAGACTAATAATGTCAAGAATCAGGGAGGTAATCAACAGTGCAAAGATAAAAGTATCGGCTGCTCAAAGGTGCATCTTCAATGGCCTTACTAACTTTTTCTTAAATAATTCTGTCCTTAACTGATTCAGTATATAAAAAAGTTTTATTTGTATCATCAAATGTCTAAAATATCAAAATCAAGATTACAAACTAGTACTGTTGGTTAGTTGGTTAATCACAAGATCATGATATAAAACACTATAAACTGGTATTGTAGGTGAATTAAGATCCTATTAGAAAATAAATACCCAAACACTAGTTCTGTTGATGAATCATAAGAGCATGTTTAAAAAACTCTGAATTTCGTATAACTACTTAGCATAAATATCTTGCTCTTCAGGGTAGCAAAAGACAGCCTATACAGAATACCAACCCCAGTCAGAAATGAAACAAAACAAAAAATTTACATGAACATTGTTATGAATAAACATGACCCTTTGATATTTACACATCAACTTGAGGATGAATACATGAAACTCTGGCTAGATATATAATATCTTACAGTACATATAAAGCAGAAATACCAGTAAAAATACATCAAAACAGATACTGGAGGTGATTTTAGAATGTGAAAAACTCCAGAAGATAGTCTTTAACCTCTTTTGAATCAATGGGTTATAACTGTCACATACTATCTGATTAGTATCTATCTATATTCATGAGTCCAATCTGGAGATGGTGACCAGTGGGTAAAAAAAAATCTTGCTTCTAGCACCTTGTAGATACCACTTGGGGTCATCATGGAGGAGCTTCATAAACCTGAACGTGTCAAAAACACAGCAGCTATACTATGGAACAGGTGAGCATGAAAACCCACCATGGGCTCTTGTCATATAAGTTGTTTGTTTGTCATATTGTATAAAAGATGAAGAATAATCTTAACATTCTTGATACTATGGACATGAATGACTGAAATTTGTACAATACTTTCATCATGCTGAAGTGAAGTGTTTGTGGCAAATCTGACCCACTAGTCAATTGGCAATAATTCATTACAATCAGTTGCAGTTAATATTTTCTCCAATTGTGTTTACAGAGCTTTACATAGATATTCAAAACAAAATCATATTCCACGATGCTTTACCCCAAATTCTTTGGCCACAAAGTCACCATTCATCATATACCAGATGAGTGTTTTCCAAATGAGGATGTATATGAACTATTTCAGTCAAGTGTGTTACCTCAGATCTCTTTATAATACGGTTTCAGAAAGGAAAACTAAATACGAGCCTTTTATAATCAAACAACCCTTTGACCCCTTCTATGGAGCTCCTGCATCTCCAAGGCTGCACTACACTCAGCAGCAGGAAAATGAAGAATTCTTTAGGAGTGAGAAGTTTACTTTTAAGACTGTACTTCAATAGTCCACTGACAACAATATAACCTCACCAAAGGTGACTTCTCAAGCAGTGTAACCTCATGCAGGCAGAGTCCGGTAACATCAATAAATGCAACATTCAAGTCGATCCACAAGATGCTAATATATATGGTGCAAAGACTTTTATACCACAACAGCAATCTCATTTAGTAATCTGTACAGGGATTGCCAGGGTGGCAAAATTTACAAAGAAATAAGTCTGTAATCCTGTTTTCTATTTTAAGCTTGTCAGGGTAACAAAACTTAAAAGAGAAATATTCTGAGTGAGATTCCTATAAATCTCTCTAATAATGCAGATTCAGGTAGGAAAATCAAACATGTGTAGTAGTTACATTTATCAAAAGCTTGCCAACATATGTGGCAGTAAATTTTTCAGTGCATATCAACAACCTGAGTAGTAAGTCAACTGTAAAGACAACAGACTCACCAGTTTCATCAAAGACTGCTCTGTTATTTGCAAGATCTGATGAATATGAACTTTTGGTTGCTGTACTAACATAATGCACATCCTGAAGTGTCAAAAGTAAAGCAGACTGATTAGCTAGGCTTCAAAACAAAAACTGCATAATCTTTGATCAATGAAAATATCACCCACAATATTGGAATAGCCCAAGTCAAAGTCACAACATTTTGACAGAGACAATTGCAAAAAAGGAAAAAGTCAAACCATTACATTAAGAAAAAAGATGTTTTTGCACACTGGTCTATGTTAGGTGATCACCAGGGATGTAAATCACCAGGCTATATTAAGAAAAATCAAAGATGATGTGCATGAAGTGTAAATGGCATTTGTGCCTGGAGAAAAGGTTATAGTGTCTTTCTGAATTTCACAAAACAATTCACCCCAATATCCTAATTTCTGACAGAAAACTGACGTAACAATATGGTATCTATTTTCTATATATTTCTTTGTGCCTATGTCTTGTCAATATATCAGATACACACCCATTATATTACTCTCCGTCAAGACCAGTGTGTCAAATATGGTGCATACCCATCATAAAATAATTCTGAATTCACTTATGCTGTTCATATTAATTTTATAATATCCAAATAAACACTTCTGAATGGCTCTGGTCCAAAAACAGTTAAGGATCTGCAGTCAACTGAAGGTTCAATAAGTCTACTGGGCAGCGTTGGCATTAACGCTGAAGAGCAAAGCTATATTTATACACTACATACAAACAAGACACAAAACCTCCACCTTAATGAAGCTGATTACTTCTGTCATGCTGTCTTTTTCCATACTCAAAGCAGTGTGAGGCATGCAATTCTTCCTCAAATTATATCCTATACTATATTCACTCAGAAAATCACTGTCCATGTAGGCACTACTGTTGGGTAGTGTGCGTGCGTGCGTGCGTGTGTGTGTGTGTGTGTGTGTGTGTGTGTGTGTGTGTGTGTGTGTGTGTTTGGGGGGAAGCCATCCCTTTCCTGGCTCAAGTTGCTGTGTTTTCTTTCTCCCCTATACATGAGGGTTGCTGACATTCATTCAACATACACATTCACTGTCCATTTCACACATAACATTCATCTCACACAACTCTTTATTCTCAACTCTAAATTTTCCCACTCTTTTGTACACAAGAATGGAAATAAAACACAATGATACCTCTAAGGTGCTGAGTTGGAGAGGCATCACCAGTCAAGGAAGGTAGAGTAGTTCCTGGGGCCCCCTTGACTGCCATCAAATGATTGGGAACTACATCACCTCTACTAGCACTGCTCTTTGAGCCTGGCTCTTTCTCCGTCTATTTCTACAACATCTGCAGTCCCACATACAACCTCCTCTCTGCTGTATATCGCCTGTCTCCTTCCTCACCTGATCTTCATTTCTCCGAAATTCAACCATCCAAGGCTATCTCTCCTATTCAATATCAAATCTTATCTGTAATATTTAGCATTATCTTTACTCAGAAGGTGGAGTCTGCTCTAAGTGTTTTACAATAACACTTGCAGCTTGCCTCATGGATTTTATGTCTCATACCTTTAAAACCATCTGACTCAAAATTTCTCTTTCCCCCTAATTTCTCTAATCAAATACAATTTTTTTGTTGACATACACAAGCTAAAATCCATTTAGAAGAGTCAGATTAGGCTGGTTCTACTCAGGATAATACCAGTAGAGTCTAGGTCCTTTTTTCATACCTTAGTTATTTATAGTAAACAATTCCCAACATAAGTTACTGACTGTCACAACCACTCCTCCAAGACATTCGATTTTTTACTTGCACTTTTCTACCCCTATGGGTCTTCCAACCACAATCATATCTCTACTACTTCCACCTGGGAACATTCACTTTATATCACCTCTTTCGAAAAGCCAACGTCAGCACTTTGTAAAAACACAAAGGTCTTCCCGAATAGCTTTTAGTGTGATTTTTCATGAAACCAATACTGTTTTGTCAACCAGGAAGTTCTTAGCTCTACTGACTGCATAATGACTGGGATGGAATACTACTTCAATTTTATTGAATCTTTATCTCCTTTATCATGGTTTGGTCACATCAGGGGAAAAGTGTATCAGGACATAAAACTCTTCCCTTCCCCCCTTCCCCAAAGTCTCATTCTGACATCACTTTAGCTCAGGATCAATGCAAAGGTGTTATCTGAAGTGTCAAGCATGCTTTCATAAAAAAGGAAGTGAGAGGATCTGACTTCTTTAAATTAATATTTCTGGTCCTTTACCAAAAGTCTCTCCAATAACTCCTGATATTCAACTTTTCTTTCTCTTATCTGACAATATATATCTGTTTCTAACTTTTCAACTAATAAGACTGCTCTTTTTTGGCATCTTATTTGCCTTCAATCTAATTTGGACAACTCCACATCTAGTTCCCCTACTTCCTACCACTGAACCTATGCCCTCCTCTACACTTTCCTTGCTCAAAGTTTCCCATGTATTCTTGCAGATGCAAGTGAGAAAGCCATATGTTCGACACGGCACACCTCCTCATGTCATAATGGAAAGTACCTCTGAGTTAGCTCAGATTCTTGCACACTACTTCAAAACGGTCTAGAAACCTAGATTCTAATTTCTACTTAAAAGCATACCCTGATGCAGTCCATCCCACGGAAAATAAATAATTCTAAACCTCCTAACTTTCACTCCACTGCTTTTATTTCTATTGCCTTCAAAAGTCTCCTTAATCCTCAAATGTCAATACCTTCTTTCAGATCACCAATAAGGCTTTTGGGGTGTAAGGTATTCTGCTGATCTTTTCTCCTCTGACTCAAATCTGGTCCTTCTCTCTCAAGGATTTTAGTGACTATTTTGTCATGGGCCTGAAACTTCTAAGCATTTGACAGGGAGTGATCCTTATCTCTGTTCCTGAAACCTTTGGCTTTTCTGGTTCTCTTTGTTCTCTAATGCACAGCTTCTTTCATTACCATTAAGTTACATTTGTCAGTTCTTCCTCTTTTCTTGTTAACTATGGTGTTCTTTGGGGTTCTGTCTTACCTCCTACCCTCCTTTACATAATTACAAACAGAAACGACTTGCGTCTGCCCTGTCACCCTATAATGCCACCCTTGATTGGCTATGGGCCTAAGGTCCAGTTGTGATTGGAAGAGGGTGGCTCCTAAGTGCCACTCCTACTTGCCTGGAGGGCCACAGGTCCATCGGTGATTGGAGAAGGTGTTATCCGTGAAACAGCTGACAGGCTTTTCGAAAGGAACTTAAGTTCGTCCCACATCGGCCTAAGGCTCCACCTCCTCTTGTCCTGACAGCGACGACGCTGTATAGGGGGCCGTAGGTTGACCCCAACTTGACCTGGTGCCTCGGATAAAAGGTCCAAGTATCGAGGTGGACTGGACTGATGGCCTGGTGTGGCCCTCTGGTCTCTCTCTCTCTCTCTCGGAGGTATGGGGGTTCAAGTGTTGTGCCTAAGGGGTCCTGTTTCTCCCCTCAGTCGTCCTGTCCTAAAATAATACTTACACCATAACCACAAAACACACACACATACATATATAGACAAACATGTGGGCACACACAAACATGTTCGTTAACAACATAAACAATCAATAATCTTACTAATCCACTCACCCAATTCACTATCACAACAATAATTTCACTATATCCTTCAATTCACTCTCCTCTCTCCTTAATCTAATATTCATTCCTTTTTTCAGACTGAATATATTTCCTCTCTTAAGTGGAACCTGTGCAACATCCCAAAATGAGAAAGTAGTGACCAGGTTAAATTTCAAAGTTCAAAAAACCAATTTCTACTTCTCAGTACATCATTTTATAAGTCTCATTCTTTCCCTACTATCAAATCTTTAAATTTTGCAATCCAAAATTGCAAGAATGTAAACAAGATGGACATAACCATGTCCTATACTCTATCCCGGAAGCCCCTCTGAATAATATGATAAAAGATGTTTTTGAAAAGCTGGGAATATTGTACTGGTGCCAAAAGAATTTTTCTTATAAGCAATTACTCCATATCTACAGGAGTTTGAATTTCTTCAATACTGAGGAGTAATACTCTAACATCTAGGATGCTCTACCTTTCTCTCAGCCAGAGTGGAATCAAAACCCTTCCAGTTTTCTAAAACACTTTTGCTTTTACCTATCCTCAACCATCCCTTTTTCATCTGCATTAATGCTACTACTCTTTCTATGCTTTAAAGGTACTACTTTTGCCAACATTCTTAGCAGCTGTCTACATGTGTTCTAGCCTCTAAGACCTGGACCACATAGCATGTACCTCGCTACTGGTTTCCACAGCTTATGCATAGAGACCAACCAAACGAGCACTAACTATCATGATACCTTCCTCTTTCCTCAAATGCCACAGTCATAAAATTCTTTCTCCCTCCCTGCCCTTTTTTTTCCCCTTCTTACATAATTTTCAACTTTAACAGTACAGTCGACAAACACGAGGAGATCAATTAATCTCTTCTACATTCCTTTTCCTATATTGTTTCCTTTTACTTCATCTGAGATAACAACAGCTCGGACATGATTTTACCACTGCCAAAGTCCACTCACCAAATCAATAACATCAACACAAAAGCAACACATATGCTGAAACATCACTTACAGAATGAAACAAATATCATCCAAATAAAGTCAAACTTAACATGGTCAGCACTTAGTTCCATACAAAAGCACTAGATCCTTTAAATCTAAACCACTCTCATAAGTAACCACCAACACCCAAGTATAAACAAAAAGCTTACCACTGCCTCACACTTCAGTGATCCCACAAAACACTAGCAAATCTAATGATGACAAAACACATACACACCCACCAGACATACACTTATTAGAAACTAGAAACCTCGCACCCCTGATAAACACAATTCACACTCTCCTGCTCATGCTCAGGACATCAACCATCACTACAACACTATAAACATTGTTTCAACATATCCCAAGGCTCTTCATGTTCAACAATGCAATCATCATAAAGATATCAGTGAGCACCCACAACTCAAATGCCATGCACTCCCACTTATCAAAACACTTTATGACCTGTGGTCCTGACTAGTGGATGTAGCAAGGTTCCTGAGCACTGCAGGAGCCTCATGAGGACATAAAGGACTCCTGGGTATGAAGTAAGAATATATATAATCAATAGCACTCAAAACCCTTTTTATAAGAATCCTGACATTGTTACTGTAGGTAAAATTCAAAGTAAGGGAAATATAAAGTCACAATGGAGATAAACTAATCACTTGATGACAGCACCCATGTTCCTGACCAGAACATAACAAATAAGAAGCATCATTTGAATTTGACTTAAAAAATTTCATAACTGGAAATTGTGGATGACTTTAGTAACAGTATAGGTAAGTAACAATGAGTAAACTATAAACTAGATAATACTTCTGTGGTCAAATTATTACTAATGGTGACATCCAGAAAATCAAGCAAGGAATGCAAGGAAACACTCTATCTATTTATATCTCTGATGCCTGTTCCCACCTAGAACTCAATCAACGGGGAAGCCACAGCAATAGAGTCTCCATAACTAGTGAAATTCAATGCTGCTTCTTAGACTTTAGGGCCTCACTCTTAACAGGCCACTGGCTGATGGCAACTGTAGCTCAGTGTTTGCATAGGCTCCTACCTAATGTTCAATCTATCTACATATATCTCTGTTGCCCATTCCCTTCGGCAACTCACATCAAAGGGTGGCCATGGCAAAAGAGTCTCCACTTATATCTGTCCTTACTTGCCTCCCTTGCATACACCATTCCATACATTCTTCCACCATTCCTCTCCTTCCAGTATTCCTCCACCCATGTTACAGCTGGTATTCCTTTTACACCAACTGCTTTAATTTTACTATCATACATTCTTCCTGTAAACTCCCAGTTTTGCATTCTTTCCACATGCCCAAACCACCTCAGAGTATTACATTTCACCCATTCTACCACTCCACAATTCATTCACTTTGCATTCCCTACCATACCACATCTCTCTTTCATTTCTTTCTTCATTCCCTCTAGTGACACCACATGCTCCTCTCGAATAGCTCATTTCCACAGCCTGGAGTCTTGACCTCTGTGACTTATTCCATGTCCATGCTTTGGCTGCATAGGTCAGGTTTGGGAGGACTATGTTGTCCCTAGATCCACTTTTCACTTCCATACTTACACCTTTCCCCTTCATTATTCTATTAAGGGACCCAGTAACTTTTCTGCCTTGTACTGATCTCTCCCTTATCTCTCCTTCCATATCACCAAACTTACCGAAGACAGCTCCTTAATACAAACTTAATTTCTCTCACTTCTTTTGGTCTTTTTCCCCCAGTATCTATATGGTTTTACCAAATCTATACTTTCACACATTTCCTTTCAAACACCCTTACTTTACTTTTACTTGCATTTATCTTCAGTCTTTTACACTTACATAAAACATACAACCTTCTGCATCTCCCCTTTACTCTCGGCAAACAACAGTATCATCCGCTGGCAGGCTTGCCACTATCCACCATATCTCACTGTCACACTCCATCTCTGCACCCCTTTTCCCTTGTTTTGCTTTCATCTCAATATCTGTAAATGTAGGAATGTCAGTCCAAAAAGAAAATTAATTCAAGAATAAAATGAAGATGTAGGAAAATGAACTAATCAGTAAAACACTGCTAGACCCATCCATGACAATTTGAAAAATAACCACTGCTCTTTAACTTACATGACATACACGAATCACAGCAAAATTGTTAGCTAATGATAAAGTAGTGCTAATGCCATGCTGTAACTTTGGATATTGAATGATTTTATTTTTCTGTGGTGTTGTAGTTTTAGGTCATGGAACAAAAGTTATCAGGTGTAATATTAGGCAGTATGTGTTAGTCTGATGTTAAATAGGTTGATGCGAGTGATTATTATGAAGATCAATGAAAATATAAGCTTCATTTACATAAGATTATGCAATATGTGTATCAGAAATTGACATCTTTTGAGAATTTAACTTAACCTCTCAGAGCAGCCAAAATTACCTTTTTGTTTTATATTTTGGAAGATAAGTGATTCATATGGTCACCACTTGCAACTTATAGTTGGGCATTAACTTCCAGTTGACACAGTAACCCACAACAGCTTGTAAATGCCAACCATGATATTATCATTCTTTTGAAATAATATGGTATGAAAAATTAATTTTAACAGTATGGAAAGGTTTGTTGAGGTCTTCGTAGATTCTCTTGATTTTTTTTGTGTGTTTCACCTACTTTTACGCAAAGTTTTTCCAGTCTTCAAAATCTTTATTTAGTAATGTCGTGGAGTGAAGTGTGGTGATTTACCAATTTTGCTATGAGTCAAAACTAGCTTTTATGTAAAAAGTATTTTGGTATTGGAATGGTTGTATAGTTGTAGGGAATGGCAGTTGTGAAGTGTGATGCACAGGATTACATTATAAATATACAATACTTTAGGCAATAGCGGTGAAGATTATGTATGTTAAGGAAGATGAGGGGTACATTGATATTAATGTAGGTGAAACACTTGTATAAAAATGAAAAGGACCTATGAAAACCTCCATAGCAACCATAACTCGTAAGCATTTCTAGTGTGTGTATGGCCTTAGAATTGTGTCCATCATATGAAGAGAGTATTAAAGATTTTTCACCTGGTGGTCATAAATTGACTTCACCAGCCTTAATGACCATGGCAGTAGATAGATCTAAATCTCAATCAACCAACCTTTTCAGCTGAGACTGAACTTTTTTCATTATTATAATTAATATATATTAGATGTACCATGACTGAGCATCATATTAACCAAGTAACTGTTCATGTCACAGCCCAACCTCCTACCAGCAGACCATCATTATATGACTCTCTCCACATCTTCATTGATTAACTACACTTTCTTTGATATTCTTAACCCTCACCACTATCACCTTTGTTAAATAATGCAAAATAGAAAAGCAAATTAAGAAAGCACATTGATATGATTAATAGTTATGGAAAGTCATAAGAATATACAGTATGGGAGGAAAGCTGCCAGAAGCAGAGAAGTTTTTATCAAGGATGTAAAGCATGTGTGCAGGTAGAAAGAGAGGATATTGAATGGTTCCAAGTGAAGGCTAGTCTGCAGTAGTTTTTAATGTCACCATGGTTTTTTTATTTGTTTATGGATGGGGTGGTGAGGAGTTGAATGTGAGTCTTGGAGAGAGGAGCTAGTTTGCTGTTTGTAGGGATGAGGGGGGTCCGGGAAGTGAGTCATTTGTTGTTAACTGATGATACAGCACTTGTGGCAGATTCGAGTGAGAAACTGCAGAAGTTTGTGACTGAGTTTGGAAAGGAGGAAGTTGAGTTTGCAGGGTTAAGGGACAGGGTAGTTTAAATGGAGAAAACTTGGGAGGAAGTGAAGTGTTTTACATATGTGGATTGGACATAGCAGTGAATGGAACCATGGAAGCAGAAATGATTCATAGGGTGGGTAAGGGGGAGAAGATTCTGGGAGCACTGAGGAATGTTTGGAAAGAGAGAACATTATCTGTGAAGGCAAAAATGGGTATGTTTGAAGGTATAGTAGGTCCAACCCGCATAATATTATATGGATGCAAGGCATGGGCTATAGACAAAGCTGTGCGTATGAGGGTGGATGTGTTGAAAAATAAATGTTTGAGGACAGTTTGTGATGTGAAGTGGTTTGATTAAGTAATGAAAGAGAAAGAGAAAGGTGTGGTAATATAAAAGAGTTTGATGGAGAGAGCTGAAAAGGGTTTGCTGAAATGGTTTGGACATATGGAGAGAATGAGTGAGGAAAGGTTGACAAAGAGGTATGTGTGTCAGAAGTGGAGGGAACAAGGAAAATGAAGAGACCAAATTGGAGATGGGAGGATGGATTGAAAAAGATTTTGAGCAATCAGGGCCTGAACATGCAGGGGGTAGTGAATAGGCACGATGTGGTATAATGGGGTTGATGTGCTGTCATTAAACTAAACCGGGGCCTGAGAAGCATCCGGGGTAAACCATGGAAATTCTGTTGGGCCTGGCAGAAGCCACCTTTCTTTCTTTGTTCCTGATGCTACCTCTTTATCTATCAATATCTATCTACCTATATATCTCAAGATAGATAGATAGTGCTACCTAACTAACACAGGAATGGAAATCAGGTATGAAAAAAAGAAAAATTATATAATGCTTACAGTTAGACTGCAGCTTTTGTTTTATTCTCAGTCATTTCATTACCTTTGCTAAAGAAAATCACTTTATATCCAAAGCTAGTTTTGATGCATAACAAACTGGTAATATGGCTAGAATATGACATGATACTTCATATCATGCTTTGCCAATCTGATTCTGATTTTTTTTTTTTTTTTTGTAAAGTACTACACTACCATTACAAAACGAAATTAGTACCAAAACTATTTGCTAAGTGTGGTGGAAATACTACTTTATCTTGATAATGATGAAATTTAAGGGTACCACCTCAACCACTTAAATACAAATCATTGATTTCATTTTTCAGCAGAGTATATTGTATACCAATAGAGCCTGATGTGAAGCATATAGTTTTATTCTAATGATAGATAAGATGATAGTGGGGAGGGCTATGAAGCTCAAGACTATGTGGGGTCAGTTACCATGATAGTAGGTGAATCATCCATAAAGATAAATGGAACCTGTGAAAACCAAACCTGATATCCCATAGCATCTGTCATTTACCCAAGGTTTTAGTATTGTAGCTAGAATATATGAAATTTGTTTTCATGTGTAGCCAAAACTCTTCATAGTTCTGATGTTTTACCTGCTTTTGCTGCCAGTTTTGTGTGTCAGCTGAACGTGAGTGCACGAAACAGCCAGTAATCAAATATAAACAGCAACCACACATTATGGTATTATCAATGGCATTAGAAATAAGGTATAAGAAGTTAGGTGAGGTTTTCATAGGTTCTCTAAGTGTTTCAGCCACTATTATGTATCTCGAAGCAGTCTCCTAGAAGTAAAACTCTGTCAGCAATTTAAAAGCAATGAAATATAAGCCATGTAAAACTTTTTTTATAAGAAAATTGAGTGAAATTTTGGAAATATTTAGTCATCTTCAACAGGAAACAACAAAACCATGAAATCCTCAATGGAAGATGAAATTGTTTTGTCATAGCTTGCTTTACATATCATCTCCGTAGGTGGAACCTAACAGAGTGTCATTATGCTGGACTCTGCTAGTTTAATTTAGTGATGATTTATTGTCATTATATTCCTCATTCCAACTTATTTGTCTTTTTTCATTATTTCCAAGATCTTTTCTTCTATGTCTTGAAAAGGTCAATAATAAGGTACTAAAGTGAGATAAAGTAGATATGGTGAATATGTTACTCTTATGATAAGAATTCAAAAATGATATGAATGATGTCTCCACATTTTATAGGATCAAAGTTAAAGAAGGCGAGATCGCTTGTAGCATCATTCGGTGATGTGGAGTAGAATCCCACAATTTGGGCAAGCAGAAGGAAATTGTGTAATTAAAGAATGAAACAGAAAACTTAGCTTATGAAAGTGTCAGTACTGTAAAGGCACCTCACTTAGCTCTGTGGAGCATTTAGATTTATAGTTTTGAGGTGAATTTTTGTTCCAGTAACTCATTATCGCCATGGAGAGGTATGATATCATTTGCACATGGAAAATAGTAGAAGTCATGATCCCAGTCAACATTCAACAGCAGTTCCCCATTCGCATTGCAGGCACAAGAGACTGTAAAATATTACACTTTGAATCGGAAGGCATCACAGGTACAAAAAGAGAAAACACTTTGAACTAGATGATTTTTACAGCAGCATTTTATCTGAATTTTAAAGTATATAATTTCTCCACCTTAGACATACTTTTATTTTAAATTTGCTCAAATCCATTGGCAGCATTGTTTATCTCAAAAATTGATACCATTTTATGAGAAAAATGTTAGAATTTAGAATTTAGCATACTTATTGACTGTATTCTACAGTTGAAGCAAAATATTGTGTAAGCAATATCCAAGGGAAGAAGTAAATAACAAATATTTACAGTAAAGTGGCAAATTTTTTGACATCAGGTGGTACATCAATAGGAAAGAATGTTCCCCTGCGGCATGAGAGGATCAGATGGAAGTCAGACATGCCCCTGACGGAAGGTCAGATACGGAGCAAGCGAGATGAGTTCTGGGACACAGCTCCTGCCTTTGAGGGTCGTCGGGAGATATGGGATGCACTAAAAGCAGCAGCTTTAGCCGTTGAGAATCATGACTATGACTTGGCACAAGCAATTATTGATGGAGCAAATATAACACTTCCTAATGGTGAGTATCAACATTATATGGGATGTTTTAAGGGCATGGATTTTTATTTGCTCCTCATTACTGTTGTAGATGGATACTCATAGGTGTGTGGGTAGATGTATGGAAGTTTTTGTGCGTGAATGAATGCATTATTAATTTTTATGGCATCAGTCCTAAAAGAGCATGGCTGTATTTTCTTTGTCATGGAAAGGATATGTGTATATGACCTGTATCTCTGGTTTGATCAGAGATTTTTGTACAGTTCATGTTTAGTTAAGTTGTAAGAATACAGGGTGGAAAAAGGAAAGCATGTATATGTTTATTTAGCAACTAGGTTATTTATTCATATACCCTTTTTGATAAGGTATGTGATATATAATCACGTAAGATGATCTATGAACACAATAAAAGTTGAAGTACACCAAAATTTCTGAAAGTATGAGAGATATGTTTATTTTTTTGTGCTCACAAAAGGCAAAGGAGGTGTAACACAGATTAGTGTTGATGGCAGTGACATTATGACTGGTTTTAGGTAATACTGCAGTTACAAAGTCACTTTTGGTTGGGTTGTATCCAAGTCACTGGACATAAGGAGTACAATCTTGTTGAAGAACTTCTTGCTACAAAGGAGTTCAGCATTAACTTGATTGGAGCATGGTCTCTCTGCTGCAAATGACCCATAAGAGGGATCCTGGGGTTACATAATTGATTCATATCAAATATGTTTTTTATGTTAGCTGTGACAGCATGGGCACCTAAGTACCCTGCTCAAGACTATCTTATTAACAATATGTATATATACCTTAGCTCAGGCAAGGTACCCATTTACCAAGTAGTCCCTTGATGAGGTTTAACAGCTAGGTTGATTGTGAACTGATTGCTACAACCAGGATTCAAACCCGTGCACTTGACTGTGGGTGGCCTGTGAATGCATCACGATCAACGATGGTACCCGCTACACTGCTAAGATAGTGGTTGGTACTCTAAAAGTAGAGAGGTTCTTCTAGATTAGGGGATTGGTCAGTATTCATTCATATTTTTCAGTAATGTACAAAGATGATTAGTGCATTACTCATGACAGCTAGAAAATGGATGTGAGCAAGTAGGGTCTTTTCTTCATCTCTTTCTGGCACTCTGTTGTTAACACAGGAAACAGTGAATTAGTATAAAAAAATACAGAGATTAATGAAAGTGTTGAAAGACATGGGGACACAGTTGTCATTAGTTACATTATGATAAATGCTAGACGATGCTATGAATGTGATTCTTCCCAGAGCAGCTACTAGAGCTATACTGAGGTTTGATATATCCCTTTGGAGAATACTTCTTATCTCTCTTTAGGGGCTCTTCATTCTCCTTCCTCCTTTACAGAGCTCACTTACACACATTTTACTTTATCAATTTGCTTAGTTTCACATTTCACATGGAATCTTTCTCCCATACATAGGTTCAGTTTTTGGGTTTTGCTTTTGAGTGTTGTATGTTTAAGTGCCTCCACCTGTGATTTGGTCACAAGCATGCATCACAGCCA
Source organism: Panulirus versicolor (assembly GCA_032361705.1). Lineage (NCBI taxonomy): Eukaryota > Metazoa > Arthropoda > Malacostraca > Decapoda > Palinuridae > Panulirus > Panulirus versicolor. The sequence continues at coordinate 2,067 of JAUUDZ010409252.1, read as the reverse complement.
GTGCATCCCATAGATATTGTATGAGCACTGGCATCTTGTTGATTGCCCAGATCAATGTCTGCTAGACTGTGGAACTTGTTACATCCTTATGTTTTACCAGATTCCTACAATCTGTCTTCCTTTGAAAGCCTGGTTTGCCTTTCCTGGAAGAATGATTATCACTTTCCTCCCATGAGGCCCAGCTATGATGCATGTATATATGGTTGAATTAGTGTCCTTTTGTTGGAAAAAGAGTACTGGCCTTGATAAATGCATTATTTCCATTAATGTTTTGAAAGTTTCCAGTGAACTAGTGTGCAGGGGAAGTCATCATTTATTTTCGTAATGCTGTGACCAGTCAGCATGATAGGTCATGCATTATTTCAGAGTTGCACTCTTAAATCATGCATTATTTCAGAAATGCACTCTTACCTTTACTTAAGATCGAGACTAGAGAATCACTTGTGTCATTTCTACCATTTTCATGTACTCTGGTATGGTGTATTGGGGTTGTTAGCTGATGGATTGTATTGTGGCTGCAGTGACTTATGTAATTTTTACAAGTTTTCAAATAGTATGACTAGTGTGGGGTCATTTTACCTTGGGTTATGTGACTTTGGCTGGGTAAGGATGCCTCTGGCCATGCACTACACCACATCTCCCACACTCTCACCCAAGGCCAACTGCAACTAACAGGCAACATGTCCCTGGATGTCTAACAAGTTGATAATCTGTGAAGTACAGGAGAATGTGAAGCCCTGGTTTCTACTGGTCTGCAATGTTAAACTGGTCTGCAATATTAATCTAACTGATTCCTGAGATGAGATTCCCAAGGGTTCTGTTAACCATGCTTTTCTAAGCCATGTGTGCCTAGTATGCTAGGATGCCACTCTTAATTCAAGCATAAAAATTGAAGGAGAAGGCTCACCACAGTTTGCCATTCTTCCCTCTTGTCTGCAAGTATCACAGGAAGAACTCTCCGTCGGAGGCAGTGCATTTTTTCCACTTCATAAACCATTGTGGCAGAAATAGCTCTAGTTAGCTGGGATCCTTCCTTTCAGCAGAGCCTAGGTGGGAACTCCAGGAAAAGTAGATGATGAGTCAGTTGTAACACCTCTCAATGCATCAGTGTAGATGGCTTCATGCACGAATGCATTTATCAGTCTAGAGCTTGTCTATGCTCTTGAAGATTTTTAGTAGCATGGAGCATTTAGCAGGTTTTCATCTCTGCATATCAGGGACATCACCCCAGACTTCACCTCTTTAGATAGTCTGTTAATTTTCATCTGAGCAGTCTTGCAGAAGTCTCATTCTTACACAGAAAGTTGCACACAAATATCCAGACCCCTCAAAACAAAGGTCAGCATAGATCCACAAATCCCACCTCACTTGACCCCATACAGGGCTTGGCACAACTGCCTCTTTGGGAATGCCTGTGTTATTATTCCGGTTAGAGGTGACATGTCCCAGACTTCTCTCATCAACATATTCAGTAAACATCAGAGGGCTGGTAATGCAAGTCATGTTCCCAACCAATGTATGAATTTTCGCCAACATGGTAACAAATCCAGTGTCCCCAGACTCCCAGGTACGATAGCCTTAATTAGCAGTATAGCAGTAAGATGGAAGATGACAGCATCATTTTGCACAATAAGATTTGATGTTGGTTCGGACACTTTAATCCCCAAATGAATTATCAAGGCTAAAGCTCTTTGAAAGAAGCACCTAGTAGAACCCTGCCACTCTTTAACTGTGATATCAATAATTTTAGGGCATTCATATCCTTACCATCTAGATCCAGAGGGGACATTCATATCCTAACTGTCTTGATGCAGAGGTGACATCCTTATCCTTCCCATCTTTGTTCAGAGGTGGTTTTGCATGTTAGGGAAACAGTTGAGCCTTATATGAGTCTAATCATCAAGAACTCTATGACCAAATTTTTGAAATTTCCTAGGCTAAGCTATGATGTTTGGGAGGTTAGATGTGCAGTATTGAATGTATTTTTGACTAACAATACTTTCACCTTGACGACAGGTTTATCTGAATGTAACCCCATCGTAAGTTGAAGAGCATCTGTATATACAT
>JAUUDZ010409242.1:0-15300 GCA_032361705.1 Panulirus versicolor | reverse complement strand
TCACCCCCTTTTTCAATAAATTCCACTGTAGTGCCATCCAAACCCGCCACCTTGCCGGCTTTCATCTTCCGCTAAGATTTCACTACTTCTATGTTTACCAAACCATTCTCCCTCACCCTCTCACTTCGCACACCACCTCGACCAAAACACCCTATATCTGTCACTCTATCATCTAACAAAAACAAACCTTCAAAATACTCACTCCCTCTCCTTCTCACATCACCACTACTTGTTATTGCCTCCCCATTAGCCCTGGTCACCGATGATTCCATTTATTCATTTGTCTTACGCACTTTATTTACCTCCCTCCAAAACATCTTTATTTGTTTATTCATTTATCATACTTTGTCGATGTCTCCCACGTTAGCGAGGTAGCGCAAGGAAACAGACGAAAGAATGGCCCGACCCACCTACATACAAATGTATATGTCCACATACATATACATACCTATACATTTCAATGTATACATATATATACATACAAAGACATATACATACATACAGATGTACATAATTCATACTTGATGCCCTTTTTCATTCATGTCGTCACCTCGCCACACATGAAGACAACATCATGCCCCCGCACGCACACGAGGTAGCGCTTGGAAAAGACAACAAAGGCCACATTCGTTCACACTCAGTCTTCGGTCCATTATAAAGTATAATGCCTCGAAACCACAGCTCCCTTTCCACATCTAGGCCCCACAAAACTTTCCATGGTTTCCCCCTGACGCATCACATGCCCTGGTTGGATTCAATGACAGCACGTCGACCCCGTTGTACCACATCGTTCCAGTTCACTCTATTCCTTGCAAGCCTTTCACCCTCCAGCATGTTCAGGCCCCGATCGCTCAAAATCTTTTTCACTCCATCCTTCCACCTCCAATTTGGTCTCCCACTTCTCGTTCCCTCCACCTCTGACACATATATCCTCTTGGTCAATCTTTCCTCACTCATTCTCTCCATGTGACCAAACCATTTCAAAACACCATCTTCTGCTCTCTCAGCCACACTCTTTTTACCACACATCTCTCCTACCCTTTCATTACTTACTCGATCAAACATAACTACAGTTCAAATATCAGATATAACAGTTTCCATTATACTCAAGCAAACAGTTTCTTGAGATTTAGTTGGATTCTTTAGAATAGTTTAAACACACACACACGCGCGCGCGCGCGTCATACAATCCAAGGACCCTCTATTCTGGGCTCCTAAAGCTCCAAGGTTCCGCTATAGTCAGTAGTACGGTCAAGATCGACTCCTATGAAAAAAGAAATTCTTTGAAGAAACTGTACTCGTTTTAACTCTCTGTTACCGGGCTTCGCCTGCAAGAGGTTACACCCTGCTACTGGGTAACACCAGGACTTGCATAAGAATTAGTGCAAGGGTAATTATGAACAATACAGAAACTCAGCAAATGATGTCCCATCAATACAAAGCCTCCAATGAACAAATCATCGAATCTTGAGACTGAATCATCAGTACCCAAGTGAGTCGTTGAGAATGAACAAGCCATCGAATCTCGAGACTGAATCATCAAAACCCAAGCGAGTGGTTGAAAATGAACAAACCATCGAATCTTGAGAATGAATCATCAGAACCCAAGCGAGTCGTTGAGCAATGACTATCACTAAACTGACATGCGTACACACAAACGAGCTATCTCCGGGTGTCATCTCTCTGGACATCTAATGATATCGCATAAGATTTCCAGAATACACAGTTTGAACCCCTGAAATTATTAGTTTTAAACTTACAAACAAACCCTATGCCACATTCATGGAACTCAACTGGCCATCTTGTCAACGAAAATCGAGATCAAAGTTACTTTAGGAATGATCGACCAAGCAATCTACACGCCTTCACTTTGCTCGAGACGACGACTGGTGTATTAAATGCAGGAAATATATTAAACCAAAATCAGAATACTGCTTACCATGATGTAGGCAAGGTTTATCAAATACCAAGACACCGTCACACCACAGCGACTCAGCCATTCAAAACTGACAACGAGGCTCTGAAGCAACAGTGAATGAAACATGAGGTAATGAAGCTGTGGCTATTGTGGCACTTCATCTTCTTTATACGTGAGGCAGACCTCATTAACTAAATGAGATAGGAGTACCTCATACCTCAATTGCTATTTCAACTGAACCGCCATCTCTCCCTCGGCATCAGAAACAAATAACAGAGACTGCATTTGCAAAAGTTGTACAGGAACCGTTGATTCAGAGTTAGGAAGACCGAAGCAGACTCTCCAAACAGAGAATTATTTGATTCAGACTACTGGACGTGAAACAAGTTCATGCGAAGCAGCACGTGCTTTTGCTTTCATGAATTTGTTCAGTTGCCTGTAGGTAATTCATTGTCCACGGGAAATACTGAAAATAATAATACTAAAACTACTACTACTACTACTAATGATGATAAAATAATAACAATGATAATAATGATGATAATAATAATAATAATAATAATAATAATAATAATAATAATTGCAGTAATGATAATTTGGACGAGATGAAAGGTAATAAACAAGATTTGTCGACGCCACGGTTGGCAAAGAAGTAATATGTTGTTCTTTCACTTATATCCGCTCTGTAAGAACAAAGTGCTAGTGTTTAGCAGTGGTATAGCGATAATCTCAAGTTTTAGTTCGAGTCTCGTTTTTTTATGAGATCTCGACTCACTCGTAGCTTCAGAAGTGTAGATATTTTTTATCCAGGAATCTACCCACACTTGATAGACTCTTCCAATCCAGATTTTGATCATCTACCAATAATATATTCTATTCTTTAAGTACATATTTTCTTGTTTGGAAGAAGAATCTTCATATTACTGAGGATCCTCACGAGATTTTTTCAACACAGTTAACTGTGATTTTCCTCATAGATTTAACTGCAGTTTCTCCATCCTATATAAAAAAAGTTTTCGGTTTGCCTTCAGTCATTTCTAAGCAGTCGAATGTCTGATTACGAAGTGTTCACGCCGATAACACACCATAAGGTATGTGGCCGTTTAAATTTCACAAGTGTAAGAGGATAGGAGTAGTTTGTTCGGCCAAACATACAGTACCTGCTAGATAGTAATATTGGCCGGCGCTTAAACGCCACTCAAAAAATAGCTGATGTAAAGTGTCAAACGAAGCTTAGTACATGTGTACTCTAGGAAGACAGATACAGTACGTATGAATAAGTGTAAGTGTTTATGTATGTATATATACATGCACGCATATACTTCTTTGTATGTAAACATCATTCGCTTTACGTTGTCCAGGGATGATGTGAAATACTTTATAAATGAAATAAATATGTGGACACACGTGCAGGTATGTACGTCCAAAGAACTAAAAAATGCAATGACAAATCTGAAAGAAAGAGAGAGAATGAGATGGCTTACCTACAAGTACTCACGAGTTGTCAAGTACTGTGTGTGAGATGATGAGATTGTGTTTCTAGGATAAATACCAGCAGCCCTCATGTGCGTGAGGCAGAAAGACAGTAACCTGCGCCATTAGGGTGAAACCAAAGTTACTGGGTATCTGAAAGGTTAGTGGCGGATACGCAGTCAGCCAGCACTTACATAGTTATCAGCTTTCACTCCTATGGCCCAGGTTGCTGTCTTTTCTCTCTGCTTTACCAGTATGTGGACATTCAGTCCAGAAACATGAATACAGTCTCTCCATCTCACAACACACGTGACAACACGTAACTCGCACAACTCGTTCTTCGTAACAGAGTGAGTGCTACCGTTGGAAGAATCTCGCCCACAGCACTAGCAATTTCTCTCTCTAAGTTTTCTTACTAGTCAATACATATCATAGAAGTTATTTGGGCGTACCTTCATCCACATCCAGAATTTCAAGTTCTGATCATAATGGTTTCAATATAACTTCCGATATGTTAATGTGAATGGTATTCACAGACTGATATATGTATGCATGTTTATATTCATACATAAACACTCCCATTCATACATACGGAATCTCTGTCTTCCCAGGAGTATACATTTGCTACACTTCGTTTCACGTATAGGATTTTTCACTTGCTGTTATTTTTTGTAAGTGGTATTCACACATTGGGCCTCATACTTGGGAATACCTACCTACCTACCAACGAGTACCTTCGACGAGATTTAGCCAGCAATGGCGATGCTAACGCGAAGCGTTCGTTGCGCACGTCTTGCTTCATGTGTAAGACTATTTTTTTCAGCTGCTACCTGCATTACATGATATCATATACTAACTCTTCTGAGTGTTTCTCTAGCTGTTCCATACATTTTTTGTTTTTGTTTTGTTTTCTCCTATCTTTCTGTTGAATAATCGTTCTAGCTTCCTAGTTGAGTTGTCATGTTTTTTGTCTGATTCATTTTCGGGAAATACAGGATTATTTCGTTATGATGACGTTACTATAACTGGATATGGAAGGCTTCAGTAGCAGTAAACAATCCACTGAGACAGTGAACTGAGAAACTCGTCTTGGATACGTTTTTCAAGTTGCATCTGATAATTTCTGATAAGATTATTCCTTACGTGTACCGTTAGAGATAAACGCTTTCTACATAATAATAAATCATGATGACTAGTTGATGTCGCTCTACATGTAAAAGCGGGCGTGGACACAAATTACTTTTATTGTCAGTAATGTATGTTTTATCATATGATATACATGATCTTTAACGAAAGCGTACTTGAACTTAAATGTCCTGATCATTTTAGTAGAACTGCCGTTCTACTTATGGGTTTCCGTTTCTTAGCTGTGCATGCCTTTAGATGACTGAGAGTTGTGTGAAATGGAAGAACTAAAACTGGCTAGCTTCGATGAAAGGGCTTAAATTGATCAATGACCGGGTGAAAATGTTACCCTGCTTTGTTGCCAGATGGAATAGAACACCACCTAAACTGCATCTTACATTGACATTTCTGTTCCTGCTGTAGTGTGCATAAACTATTCCAAATAATTCCACAAAATATGATGAGCGTGTAGTTATGAATAACCACGCCTGAACACACAATCCTTTGACTGTTCATAAGAATCCCGACACATTCTACAACTTGAAGGTTGTGAACTTGCTATATTTACTGTTTATTCACTGGACATCTATGCAATGTTTTGGGATTACCAACTCATGATAAACTGTCTGTATACAGTGGAATTTAGCTACTAAATACTGGCATTACTAAAATTGAAATTAAGAAAGTTGATTAACGTGTATATTTAATGCCAAATTGATTGCGTTCGGTTTGAGTGGCAAATTCTATTAGAACTCTGTGACCTATGAAGCTGGGTCGTCTGATGAGTAGGTGTGAACATCGCCTGGACACGTACTTATACGATAAAATGTGAAAAAACTCCGGCATGACCATATGACTAAACAGTAAACTGACATTGATAAGATAGTGGTGGCTAGCCCTCCGGACGCCTGAGAACAAAAAAATTTTCGGACCTTACATTATGTCGTTAACATCAGGGACGAACATATTAGCAAAAGTCTGGTTAACACTGATGGATATCATGAGTCTAGGTAAAGTATTTGAGTGGTTTCAAAGACCTCTCCAACATATCTAGATGACTGGTCAAGCAATGGTGCGGAAAGTTGGAATAGTCAATATAATCTGCTCCAACCAGATCTCTTCAAAGATGTAGGGGACTATAGTGTCTTCCACTGTGAGAACACTTTTGAACTTGTTATTCGGTTTCTCACATATCTTTACGCCATCCTCAATGTCTCTTTCCTCTAATGCCCTCAGGCTTATCAGTTCTGAATTTTCTCCTGCCTTTTTCACAAAACCCATATTCAACGTTTCTTTATTTTACCTTTCTTCTCCCGCTCTTATGCTTGCTCTTATATGTACATGGTAAAAGCTGGCTGGCAGGAGTCCTGCTCCTATCTTCGTTGCAGCACATTCCGAAGCTCCTTTGCTTGGTAATATCTTCTAATGAACCACTGCTGAATATGTGTTTGGTGTTCGAATGCGTGTATGCTTGTCTGCTTTGTGCGCGTGTATACATCGTCTGCGCGCACGTGCATTTGATTTTTATGTACCGAGTGGCGTGTGTGAAGTCGAGCCACTTCTCCAGCTCAACATTCACTGTCTCCTCCAATGTGGCACAAGTTTAGTTTCTTTCTCTTCAGAAACAGAACGGGTGACTCAATGCTTATATTCCTCAGATGGCGGAGCAGCAGGAGGGAGTGCGGGCCGAGGCCAGGATTGTGGGCGTGGTGGGCATCAACACGTGCATGAATAACTTCGACAACTTCATCTGGAAAGAAATTCCATGGGCGGCCTACAGGTATGGTGGTAGTGGAGGGTGACCTATGGGTATGGGGAAAATGAGTTATGATGGCAGTGGTGATAATGAGTGGCTCTAACCTTACAGTACACAACAGAGTCAATATACACACACACGTGTGGTCTCTGTAATAATCGTATGGTGGTGGTGGCGGCTGGCGATCCACAGGTGTGGTGTTGCCGGATGGCGCCCTATAGGTATGGAGAGTGATGGATACACTACAGGTACGGCGGTGGCTACTGGTGACATACAGGTAGTGGTGGTGATGGTGGGCAATCTACAGGTATGGTGGGTGATGACAGGTGTGTGAAACCTATGGGATAAACCACCCATTCAACCGGAGCAGCAGCTCTGGATAGAAGTGACCTTTTTGTGTTATTGTAGCGGTGGTGACGGACGGCCTCAGGATAAAGCAGTGGGGGCCGCTGAAGGATCAAGTCCATCACAGTGTTGAAGGAGGATGCTCTTTGCTTTTGTCTTCTTTGTTGCAGGTCTGGAAATACATGGACACGGATAACCTCCTGAGCTATTTCAGTTTGTGATTAATCAATGGATTTCAACAAAAAAAAATAGTCCCCTAACCAGAATCCGTATCATACATCATGTATTCAATAAAGAAATGTATACTTTATCTCAAAGCAAAGATTACTATTCCTCTTCTTTAGCTGTAGATCAGACTCGGTGGTGTAATCAGTTTCTTATCTAACATATATCTGCTCTTTAGGCTTGACTATCTGTGGTAGTAATTTTCATACAGTGCGTTACACTATATATCAAAATTACGAATTCTGAAAGTCTGTTGAAACTTAGTACGGTTTTCCTAGCCGCAACTAAACAATGCTCTTTAAAGAAAACTGGAGCATGGTTCTTTAAAAGTAATGCTTCGTAGTGGTTGAATAATGAAAATATACTTATTCTGATTTATATCTAAAAAGCTCTGCTTTCTTGTGACTCTTACGAACCCCAGATGATGGGACCCCAGCAGAATCTTAGAATGGTACGTGGCCTTATAGTAAGAGAACCCATATTACCAGAGGGTAAGTAAGCTGCATGACGTGAGGCTGGGAATGTCGCACCGCTATCTGTAAAAACATCTATTATCTGCAGCTGATCCCTGATAATGGTGAGCCTCGCTTTCCAACAAGTATTGGCTCCGTCGTGACGTACATGTACATCATTTGAAGTTTTAGTAGGTTGCATATATTCAGACATTTTGAAACAAAACGAGTTCCTAAGTTCAAAAGCTTTACTTATGATTGAAAAGGAATAACTTTAAGAAAGAAACTATAGGCTTAGGAGCTATAGAGCTTGGAGAATTTCAACAGATTCTCAAAGAAACGGTATTCTCAAACCCTTTAATCTATATTACTTTATTTCAGTTGAAGTAAAAGTTAAACACACACACACACACACACACACACACACACACACACACACACACACACAGCGACCCCCATGATATACTGGTTAGCGTTAGTGACCATGAATCAGCACGGGCCAGCCCGGGGTAGGACCAACCTGGGTTCGAATCCTGGGCGCGGCAGTCGACCATGCGACACTTGGAGCATTCATTCCTTTCACTCGAACAAGGATAATCCTACGTGTCACAGGGGTAACTCCTTATCTCATTTGCCGTCCTTCTCAAAACAGAAAACATAATGCTTAGATTTAATATGCCTGTACAGTCAAGTGCCATGGTAGCCATGGCTAGTCAGACAATAGAGTTGTTCTCGTGAGCTGTCTGCACGTGTCCCTGCCCCCAAGGCTTGGATGTGAAGCAGCTTCCCACACTTTATGTGCGGAGACCAACCATTCGAGAATTGGATGTTATGATATCTCTCATCCCTCTGAACGGCTAAGCCCTGGAATTCTCTTTGAACTTTCTTGTTTCCTTCTTCGTATTGTCTGTCCTTTAAACGTCAGGTCTGGAGACACTTGCAGAGCCCTGATTAATTTTCCTCTTTTTTTTTCCTCTTACTTTGTTTCTCTCACTCCAAATGGCCTTTGGCTAAGGCACGTTTTGCTCGTGCCAAGTCGTGCTCTATATATGATAGTGGTATCAACAGTATTCCCTTGGCCATGGACTTTGTCACTAACATTGGAGCTGCAGCCCATAAGTGTTACATGCAGTGGCAGCTTATTCTCATTTACTATCTTAATATCTTAGACGTTTAAAACATGTTTCAAGACTGATGAATCTGTTTTACTGACAATCAATATAAGACTGAGTCTTCTACGCTCCAATAGGTTGTTCATCGTTGGTAATCTCTTCGTTGTTGCACAGGGAGATCCAGCATGCGTGTGGGGAGGTTGTGTCTGAGGGTGACAACCTGCCCGGCAAGATGGACTGTAGCCAGTACCTGGAAGCCACCGACGTCTCGCGCTACGGCAAGCCCTGCGTCATCACCCTACAGGGAAACACACTCACGTAAGTTACAACAGAGGACACTAGAAGTATATAGCAGCAACCCTTACGGTAACGTTAAGTGGAGAATATCCGGTGTACACTGCTATGGATCATATTACGGATGCGCAGTAAGGTTATACTGGTATGTGCAATTGTCGTTTAAAAAAAGGCCCCCAAAATAGATAATCTTAGGAGCTCTTGCATTTTATATGTTCCTATTTTTATGACAGAAAACCCTGACAAGAACCCGTGGATTACAGTGGATTATAAGAGCAATATGATTACCACTGGCTGGGTCAGAAACCTCCTCACCGTAAAGTATTTGACAGCTTGAACGAGGGAGAGCTGGAGGTACTGAGGGTGTCGGTGACGCGTGTGCTTCTGGCGGTGACTGTGCCACGGGATCCCTGCCGCGTGGTGCTGGTCGTCAGCACCGAGCGTCATGCCTTCATGCTGCCTCACGACGCAACCACCGCCGCTTTTGTCCTCACCGTCTCCTCACTGGTGAAACTTGGACAAATCTTGGATTTTTTGTATACACAAAATCCTAGCCTTAAGTAAGAGCCCATGAAGGTATTTTCTACTAAGCACTATAAGTAACGTTCTCGGTGTACCTTTAGCTTTTCTGCCTTGCTTGACTTGGATTCCATTTGTGAATGGCTATGAGACAGCAGAAGCATTCTCATCAACATCTCTGAGCGTCTGTCCCAAAATATTTTCAATTAGTCACATTTTCTCGTTGCTTCCTCTTTCAGCTCAAATAACATTGGAATTAAGCCTTTCCTTTGAACACAAATATCTTGCTTTTAGTTCCGTACTCTTAATACATGTCCGCAAAGTAACGACTCATTATCTGAATTAGCTAACAACGCAACAATCATTACCAGTACAGGACACTTTTAAGTTTCATTTATTCAGCCGTTTTGTGTCCGCCCACTATTACCCATCACACATACGGTCTTACCCACAGTGATATTAAACAGCCATCGAAGAACATCACTACACTATGTGTCTCAACATTCTCTACTATAGTAGTGTTTGATGCGAGACTTTATCGAGGATTTTCAGAAAATCTGAATGAATGACATCAATGGCTTTCATCTTATGCATGTTGATTGTATCATAAAAATAATCAAACGTGTTTGACATGATCAATTACGCCGGAAACCATGTTGCTAGTCGTTAACTGATTGGCGACTCACTCAATCATTTGCACTCTAGTCTCAAATGATGGTTTTCATTTTCTAACTACAAGCGTCAAATAACTGGGTGATGATTTCCGGGAAGGGACTTCTCTTGAGAATGCACACTCTTCTTACTATCACCCTTTTTTCTTACCTATCATTTCTTACTCAGTCTACCCTCCTCACACCACATGTCGTTCTTAAAGTACTTAATTTCCAGCACATCCACCCTCCTTAACATTTTCGTTTAAGGCTGTCGCCTTTCATTCGTACAGCACCAACAGGACTGCTATGCCATCAAACATAACCATCTTGCCCTTACAGATAGTGACCCCTCACATCTGCCCTCTCACCCACCCTATGGCTCACTTCAGTAATGCTAATTCAAAGTGCTACGATTTAGAATGTAGGTTTACGGTCATGTACAGGGTGTGATGAGTAGTAGTGGGCGAACATGGAAAACGGATGTTAATGCCGGGGTATTCGGATATAATTCCTTCTTGTGTCATTACAGAGAAGCAAGTTCGTCAGCCAAGTCAGCTTCGCCTCCTGTCAAACCCCTGCGTGCTGCTCATAGGAAACTGTCCCAAGAAGTGAGTGCTCGATCACCCGAGGAAGAGCCTCCCGTGCTGACCCGGAAGCAGTCGTTGGCTATACGGTTTACTGTGACGGATAGCGAGGGCTCAACGACCCCGAAAATGGTTGATGACCAAAGTGATGTGTCTAACCCCATTACCGTGTCTCCTAATTCATCTGGACACTACCCGCTTCGGGGACAGTTGAGTGCAAATCGAGCTCAAGACTGTAATTCTGGTTATTATGATGAATTACCCTCAGGACCCCCAAGGAAAGTGGAGGAACTAGAGTCCACCGAGGATACGGAGGGCGAAGAGGCCCACGCAAATTGCGACTAGTAACATTCAACACGACGAATGGATTCAAGAACTTTATAGCCGATCTGATTTTTGTAATTCATTATTTCAAGTGTGGACTGGAATAACGTAAATTAAGGGTTAAGAAAACATTCATCAGCTAGAAACAGCCAGAGATAGAATAAAGTACGATCAACTTGAGTGAAATTCCTCATATCATTTTTCTGGCTATGACTGAAAGAAAGATCATAATTTCTACTGGTCATAAATGACCCTGGGCATTGTCATAACAAGGATTCTGGCAACTTGGTGGGTCAGTCAGTAAGGTGTGGTGTGAGGTTGACAAGAGAGGGGAAACCCTCTGACTTGCATGGTACATATGGATTTCTTACAACTGACAAAAAAGTATGACACAAACTTGCTGCTATTTCGGCTTTTCCAACTTGCCCACACTTACTGGACTTCCTAATTTCTCTTAGCCTTTCCTGACTTCTTCCGGCTATTCTTGTATGGTTTAGAATTGCTCATAAGAAATCGGGAATAACTTACAATGAAATATGATTATGGCGCCTTTAGACAGCTGACTCTGAGTTGCATCAACGGAACTGAAAGCCAAGAGAACAGACCATGAAGCCCCATTTATATTTAATTACCCGTGGTGTACCGGTTAGATTTCCGGACCGTGACGCATCCACGGGCCGCCCAAGGTCGAGCGCTTAGATTCGAATCCTGGTTGCGGCAGTCGGTCCAGAGTCAAACCAACTGTTCATCCACCCCTTGAGGTTGGTCGATAAAATGGGTATCTGGCTGAGGCTAGGGTATATATAATGGGATGGCCTTAATGAGGTTCTCGGCTGCCAGTGCCGTCTCAGCCAGCATAAAAGAAACGGAAAAAAATTACTTTATCAGCAGCATTTATATTCATATCACATCGTCTCTGTGAAAAGGAAACTAACTAGAGAGGCATAACCTTTTTAGTTCCCTCAACTTGTCACATGAACAGGTTTGGTTTATCTAGTGTCAGGAAATCAAGTTTTTACGCCGTCACAAAATTCTCACCTTGTTACTCTATACAACCAATTGGCTCCTTTTGCTAAAAATTTCTACATTGACCACAAAGTGGAAATTTTTAGGAAAAGGTAATTCCAATTCTTCAAATCATACCATCTTTTTCTTCATGTATACCCAGCCTATTGACTTTCTTCCATCTATCTTCGCTACATTGATATGTTTACTCATTTGATGTTAAGGTTAAGGTATTTTATGTATCATCTTACTGTAGCTCTGTATGACTGGGGTGTTATTATTTCCACACGAAAATATATGATTTGATTAACAATGTGTTTCCTTGTCCATTATCAAATCTTTCGATATTAAATGACAATAAAATGCTCAATCCTGTAGGAAAGTGGCAGAGAAATCGCCCTGAACAACAAACGAGTATCGGCAAATGTGGATTATGAATTACTTAAGAATATAATCTTTCTTGATGACGGTGCTATGAAAGTTAACATTCAAATTAGTAATTTCAAAATGAGATACTATACTTTGAATAAAAACATTCATTATTACTCTTAACTAATGATAATAAAAAGGGGAAACTGTATGCAAGAAGGAATAACATTTAATTCTAATAGGTTTTTGGGTAGAGATCATCAATCAGTACGTTTCTGAAACAGGAATGAAGCTTACATAAGTGAGGCTGCTATGTAGTCAACCATGTCTTTGGACGAAGTGTTCTCTTATTTGCTTATTAACATACTCTCTATCTTATCAACTTGCGACCACACAGCATTGTTGGGACTGCTGTGCCATAAAACACTATCGTAGTCTTTTTCATTCCAGTTCTATGCCAAATGGTCATACAGTCTTTCGTATATCTTGGCTGCTGTGCTAGGGGTCAGAGAATTTACCCTATTTTCATTTTTTTATGAAGTTTATCTTTAATTTCCACAAGAAATGGAACCGATATTATCAACATCTACAAAACTTTTCAACACGATTAAAATTGGTTTTTAATCAGAGGCAATACGCCACTGCCCATTCTGTTTCTTGTCACTGTCAAATAAAGTATACCTGGAAATTGCACATTCGTCAAGGATCTCTCTCTGTCTTCTATATAAATGACAGTATTCAGAGAAACCAATCATCTCATATCTTTCTTCCAATGCTATTGGCTCAAATACTAAACATTTGTTTTACATATCGTGTGCATTTACATAAAACATTGTAATAAGTGACAGAGAATCTCTGCGAGAAGTACTTACGGAAGGTGATGCAGCTCCAGAAGGGATGCGTTTATTGACCAAAACATTTCTGTAGACTCACGGAAAAGCCTGCAATATAAAAGTGGTTGTGTATGGCTAATACTGCCAGAAGGGGATTCAGCAACAAAGAAATTTAAAAAAAGTAATATTTATTTTCTATATACAACATAATATTTTGAACAATCGTAACTAACAACACATCTAATCCGTCAACAAAACATACCATTGCCAGCAGCAATAATGACATATTCTATACTGTTAAGGTGTTCAAGTTAATCATATGACTATACAAGCCCTAACTGTATGTATGCATAGCCCGTTGGCTAATACTGCCTGCAGGGGATTCACAACAAAGAAATTTAAAAAAGTAATATTTATTTTCTATATACAACATAACATTTTGAACAATCGTAACTAAACACACATCTGATCCGTCAACAAAACATACCATTGCCAGCAGCAATAATGACATATTCTATATTGTTAAGGTGTTCAAGATAATCATATGACTATACAAGCCCTAACTGTATGTATGGATAGCCCGTTTCAATCCGCTGCCGATGACTGCCGGTGCTTCGCGGCGTTGTTTGCAGTCTTCAGCTTCGGATGCTTTTTCCCATTAACAAGGTTCAAATTCGTCACGTGAGCTAATTCTTAGTATATTTTCTGCCTCATTCAATTATGGCATCGAATTCCAGCAAAATATCATTCAACAAACCCTTTTCATACAAGTGTCAAACGTAGCGAGTTGGATTAATACAGCATAACTCTAGATATATGCTTGTAAACGGCAGCAGAGAAGTGAAGGGCATACTGATATGACGAGATAATTCATTGTTTACGTATCAACCATCTGACATACAAAGCTTCAAAACGATGCATTATCTTTATTTCTTAAAGCAAAAGAAAAAAAAAGCTGTTGCTTATCGGAAGACTAGCCAATAGTATATCACACCAGCTCGGTACCATATGTACGAATGATTAACTGAAACGACCAGAGGGTGCAAAGCTGATTGATATATTTTGTACGTACAGTAATTTATGACAAACTTGTAAAACATGGGAGTGATACCAAGCCCGACAAATTGAACACATGGTTTGTTGTATGCAAATTGTCATTGAATCAATAAAACAAATAACTATCAAATTCTTGGGAACTTTGATGAACCAAAGGCTTACCTAGGAAAGATCCCAAAGATCTCGTTTAGCCAAAATAATGTAAAAGCTCAGCTAGTAAACATAAAAGTATATCTATATATTCTAGGACAGCCCTCTCTAGATTTTCTACCCTATTCACCAATTTCCCCAAATCTGTACCAATTCAAATTTTTGGTTGCTACAAAAAACAAACACTAAGAACGGTACAAAAAGCAAATGAACTAGAGCATAGCAAGAAGTTATCAGTTTATGTGCCTGAAAAGTTGAAGATCTGAATGGATTTTAATAAACTTTATGAAGCTAAAAAGGAATCATTACCTAATGAACTAAAAAAATTGTTTGTATAGAACAATCTTAATGTGTGTAAACTAGAATAGTTTGCATTTATAACTGAGTGAAGTACAACTATGGAATACACTGGGTCAGGGAATTAAGACTGCACATGTTCAAATATTCAAAACTATCTGGAAATAGGTTTCTAAACCACAGTAATATTCGTAATACGAAAAAGTATGCAGTACTAATATGATATGAAGAGCATTTCATATGCTATTATAACAACCATTCATGAGATCTGTTTTTCTGTATAAGAGTGATAAGCAGAAGGAATTATCTAATATTCCATCTTCCTACATATATTATTATCTGCTACAGTACGTACTGTCTAAGGTATACATTGCTTAAAACCATTCTCAAACTAAATTTGTCTGCTGCTGCTTCGTTTTATTCAACATCCATCTTGTCATTAGGTAAACTAAAGATCTTGAACAACGGATGGAAACTATAACTCTACAATTATCATGAGCCATCTAAAGTAAGAGCCCAATGGTAAACTTTAAGCGAATGTTTCAACAGTACACTAACCGTCAGGTAAGATAATTACACTAACAGTAAGACACGTCTACGTAATGTACTACTAATTTGCATCAATCTTAGCTATATCAGAAAGAAGCTTCCTTTATCAGCTGAAAACGACATATTCTCACAACGAATGAATAAGCAACAAGAGATGAGTGGGCATCACTTTTCACAAACAGTTTCTCAACTATATATATATATATATATATATATATATATATATATATATATATGGATAAATATATTAACAGTGCACTC
>JAUUDZ010409221.1:0-15303 GCA_032361705.1 Panulirus versicolor | reverse complement strand
CAAACAATCTAAGGACAGACTTACCATCTTAGGGTGCTCAAACATTTAATATTTGTTTAATTTAAATTTCTAGCAGTACATGGTATACTTTAGACACAGGGAAGATGTACAATTAGTGGGATAGAGGTGTACTGATGAATTATTATTACGTGGCCATGGTTGGTCCAGCAAAATGGTTAATCCAACAAAGCTTTGGAACCAAGAGTGCTGGAAAATCGGTGGTGTAACTGTATTAGCTGGTAGTGATTTCAACTACCAATTTTGTTTTACATAAGCTTCATCATCAGTAAGTCACATGGCATTTTGATAAAGGACACAGAGCATTTATTGCCATAATGGTACAGCTGTCATTTCCTTCTTGTGCAAAATCCTTATATCAACTACAGTCCTTGCCCATTCTTTGAGTGGATGTGGTTAAAGCTTGGCTTCTAATAAAATGACCTTCATTTTCTCAATATATTCCACAGTTTAATTTCATATTCCCATTTTCTCAAGTTTTTCATGGTGTAGGCACATATTACAATATTTCATAAGAAAGCTGTACCGGATAGTGTTAGGATGCTCCCATCACCATACAAGGCAGGCAAAATTGCACATTTAGAAAGTGTCCAGAGATCTTTCTGCCCATATTAATTTGGTAAAGGAAGTCATCATCTATACCTGCTAAAAGGTATGGTTCCCAACCTACTATCTATGTATCAGTATCTATGACACCTGTTCCCTTTGTGAAATCCCTTGAAAGGGTGGCCATTGGAAAAGAGTCCACAACTAGTGAACTCGTGCTGCTTCTTAACCTTTAGGGCCTCACTCTTAACAGGCTGCTGTCAGAGAGCAACTCTAACACACTGTTTTCAGAGGCTCCTACTAAATGTTTTCACCAACTACTATTACCTAATGTTTCAACTTACTACTACTTAAAGCTCCCTGCTAACATTCCTACCAATTACTTCTACCTAAAGTTTCTATTTGAAGCTCCTGTCTAACATTCCTTATACTACTTCTATATATTGCTCCTACAGTATAGCTAAAAGGCAGGACTAGCACATAGCACTCACCACAGGAAAATCTAGATTTAGGAAGAATGAGTTGTGTAAATGTTGTGTCTGACAAGGAGACATGGTATGTTTGTAGACAGAATGCCAGCAGTACATGGATGAGTGAGGCAGAAAGGAAAGGCAGCTACCTGGGTCAAAGGAGGACAACTCGACAACCACTGAAGCACTGGCTCACTACGCTGCTGTCACTGACCCCTCTCGATACCCAAGCAGGTAGTACCAGTAATATACCTTCCTGGTCAGTGAGTGCCTACCAATTACTACCAACTACATTTAGAAATAACATCCTACTAGCATGACAAGTTTGGAAGACTTTAAAATACTACCTCTGAAATCCAGAGTTGCCATATGTGTGAAAAGAGGGAATAAATCAAACAACTGGGGCCTAAAGCTCTTCAACACCTTGCCATCTTCCATCGAAAACAGTGTGAAATGCAGTTAAAATGTTAAAGAGCGCATTGGACAAATGCCTACAAAGTGTACCAGACCATCTGAGCTGTGGGGGGTATGTGAACCTGAGGCTGCAGTTTTCAACAGCTTGATCAACCAGTGACCCAATCCACCAGCCTAGGCTGTGGGTGTGTGTGTGTGTGTGGGTGTGTGAAGACCCTTGAAAATTCAACAAGATATTCACAGTATTCATGAGATCATTCAACTTATCTTTTTTAAAGTTGGATATTTTTCTTTGGGTATCCAAGACTATAACACCGTCATTAACTTTTGCAAAGCAGTATGTTTTAGGCCATATGGGCTCATGTACTCTGAAAACAAAAGAATATTTATTATCTTCCATGTTACTAAATAAGAAAATAAACACCATTTATAATTAAATACAAAGAGGGAATAACTGCAACATCAACAATACATGATAAAAGTGTATATTGTCTTAAAAGTATCCATAACACCATAGGAAGGTACAGAAGATTTTTCAGCTTGTGGATGGGATGCAGCTTGACACTGACTGCCTCAATGATCCTGGCAGTTGATACGTCTAAAGCCCAAAAACCAATCTGGTAATGTCAACAAGAATTACAGTGCCTTATTTGCAACTATTATACTCTTATTTCTAAAATCAATGTGAAAACTTATACCTAACGTATAAAATGTCAAAGCCTACGATTCATGTCCCAAATAATATTCACAAAAACATAACCAATCTGGATCATGTCACATGGGTTTCACAATAGTGCATTACTGAAAATATAAGTAATCCTTCCAACAAGGTTCAGGAATTTTTTTTCTTATATCCTCCCATTTGCAAGGATTTTTACTGTAAACTCAAGTTTTCTCTCTTGCAGGATTCAGTAGCTCATTCAACCCATATCCATTCTACCATCCTTAGTAAACTTCATTCCCAAATGTGTAAACTCATCCACAAACTGAAGTTCTGCACAATGAAACTGATCTTGCAATCTATCCTCTCACCCTATTCAAAATCAAGCAAGCACAATCATAGTCCTAACGGCTTTAAGCTTGCATCTGTCATCTGATCTGTTTCTGTTTAAAAACCAGAACTTCTTCTTGGAAGCATGTGTTGGTACATCCATCCCTAAGAAGGGTGACTCCAATTACTTTAACATCTACCTTTTCGAAAGTCTTTGGATCCCTCCTCAACTTCCATATCCTAAGACATCTTGAATCACACAGACTCCAGTATGACTTCTGTAAGGCAAGCTCCACTGGTGATATTTTTTCCCCTTATGTCTGATCCTCCCAGAAAGATTATAGCAAATCCTATGTAGTTGCCCTTGATATATCCAAAGCTTTTGACTTGGTGTAATATTGGGGGTCTCATCTCTTGGGTTCCACTCTCTTGGCTTCCTTCTCATGATTTACTTCTCTCTGGCCCATCTATTTACATGGATGATGATGGATCAAACTCTACCCCTTTCTCCATCAACAGTGGTGTCCCTCATGGTTCTGTCCTGTCTCCCACACTTTTTCTCCTTTTTATCAAAGATTTCCTTTCTTCTACAAATAACCAAATGCACTAATATGCAGACAACTTAACACTACATTCCTCCACATTTTTCAATTCTGCTCCTTCTTCCCTCACTTGATCTACATCTCGGCTCAACACAACTTCCTCAGTAAACTCAAACTAGGACAGGGTATCTCAATGGGATAAACAAAATCTGGTAAAGTTTAATATCCCAAGACCCAATTTCTATCCATCTCTCTGACAAAAATTCCTAATAACTTTCTTCTCTTCTTTGACAGTTTTGCAATTCCACCTCTTAATGAACATACTTGGTATTCAGTAACATCCACTCTATGAACATACTTGGCACTACTGTAACATTCACTACTCTATCTTGGAAGTATTCTGTAACATCCACTCTATGAACATACTTGGTACTACTGTAACATTCACTACTCTATCTTGGAAACCCAATATTACTGAGAAAGCTAGGTCTGCCTCTAGGGAACTGGGAGTCCTGTTTAGATGTTCAAATTTCTTTCCTTCCAAACAGTAGCTCCATTTAAACATAGGACTAATTTGTCCGTGTATGGAGCACTGCTCTCACATCTAGGGTGGTTCTAGTTCTGTAACCTTACTCTGCAGAGTTGAATCAAAAGCAGCTTGACTTATCAACTCTCCCAGGCCAACTTCTAAACTTGACCCATTTGCCTTATGCTGCAATGTTGGTCCACTATCTCTCTTCTACAGGAATTACTTTGGTTTTTGCCCCTGAGAGCTGGCATTAGCTAAACAATACAATACTTAGCAAGCTGCTGTGTCAAATGATTACTGTGTGGCCATTGGCAACTCAAAGGTGTTCCATTTTTTTGACTGTTTCTTTCCCTACACCTCAAAACTTTGAAACTCTTTAACCTTACGTCTTTCCCAATAATCATGACCTGGCACTTTTTACAAGAGGCTTTTCACACTCTCCAAAATTCATAAATAAATTCCTTTGACTCTCTTTTTCCCTTAAATCAACCTCTCCATATCTCCATTAAAGCCCAGCCTTGATGTGGAATTTTTTATGTGACTGAAGCATCCAACATAAAAACCGACTTTTATTCACATTCATTTTTTAGCATCCCCCCCCCCCCCCACATACACCACAGACTCAACATTCTATCAAATTCTCCCTCTGATTTATCAACTACCACATCATCATCTCAATCCAAGAACTGTGGCAACTTCTATAATTTTTCTCCATGGCTAAGAAATGCACCATAATCATCCCACTTTCCCCTTCTCCCAAGTAATGTCCCATCCATAAAAAAATCATTAAATGAATATGGGGACATCACGCAGCCTTTATGCACTAACACATTTATTTCAAGCATCTCACTCACACTGATCTACACACCTCTTCCCTTCCTAAATGCACCTTGTTCCTCACCAAAAAGATCAGTCACTACACTAATATACAACTTGCCAACAATGAATGCTATGGAGTCTCAATCCTTTTATTATTTCACTCAGATTTCCTTCTCGTTTCCTTACAAAGCAAGAATCTGTTACTGTCTTTGACCAGTCATTGAGCACTTGAATATTTTTCCATGGTTCCACGCACTTTCCAGATCCACTCTACACCTGCTCCACTCCCACTTGTCATCTCACCAATCCATTTATACCCCCAGCTCTTCCATCTTCTAAAAACTTTATTGCTCTTTTCATTTCCTACATTTTCATGTCACCTCTTCCTACATACCTATTTTTCTCTGTCCTCACCTCTACTCCTACTACATATGCCAACAAACATATCTCTATGTCAACATCCACTATCATCTCCAATGAATTCTTTAAAATACTCTTTCCTTCTCTAACAAACTTTGTCTTTTATTACTAGAATTCTCCCAGATTTATCTAATACATTTTCACTTCTTACACATACCTCTTTCCTACTTTTATTTATCTCCTTTCAAAATAGCTCATCATTTTCCTTTAGAATGATAAATTTTTCTTCTGGGGTCCGTATTTGTTTTCCCAATATCGATATATATAGCAATCTTTAAACTCTTTGCTCAGTGCAATATACTAATTTCATTTCCACTGTAACTCTTTTTACACAACCTATACATCCTGTGCTGCACATCTCAGTGGCAGCAGACAACAATGTAATTGTAAGGTGCCTCCACATCATGTAAACATGACAGCAGACTTCATCCCTTCATTTCTCAACTTTTCCACTCTTATGCTTCCTATTTTAAATTTATATATCATTTCGCCATGCACAATAAAATGTTAACCTGCGTATTATTAACATATGATCTGACAAGCCATCTCCTAACTTTTTACATGACTGCATATCATGCACACAATCATTTTCTTTTTCACCAAAAACAAATCAAGTCATCCTTTTGCCTTTTCTGTCTTCAGTGTTCTTTATCTTTAAAGGTTGTTTTTACAACTCTCATGCTTCATGATGTACACAATTCACAGATTATTTCACCAGTATCATCTACCTCCACACACCACAGTTTATTCACTCAGATTTTGCACAAGTAAATAGATAGATAAACTTGCATTCATGCAGTCAAGCATCTAAAACCACTTATCCTTCACCAGCAATACCACACCCACAAAACCACCCATATCTTCCTACAGGCCTAATTTTGCACCTTTCACTTCATCCAATAATTCACAGCCTTATCTCATACAAAGCTAATGTGTCAACTTTCCCTTTCTAATATTTGGTGACTACAACTTCCAACCTCTTACATTCACTATTCATTCCTCTCTTATCTAATAACCCAGTTAGAGGCACAATACACTGCATTCATCAAGGTCACCTGCACCTTCTGAGTAGATTATTTGCAAAGACGGACTACCCAGCTCTAACTCCACACAGTAAACAAAAAAATAAAAGATGTAAAGAGGGATAACTTAATTCAAATTAGTATATTTGGAATAGGAGACACAGAATGAAGATGTAGGGAAAGTATAGCCATACAGGAACACAATGGCAGATGATAATTCTTCAAAATGATATGTAACAGCACAGAAGAAGGTAAAAAGAGGAGATATAGACCATGGAAGAGATGGATGGGTTTAGTGAAAGAAATGATCTGGGCTAGGGATTATCAACATGATAAAGGAAAAACTGGAGATCGGATGAAATGGAAGCCTAAACAGCCAACTAACCTTCTGACTGTATGTGTAGACATTTTCAAGGATTCTGAGGTATATATACAACCTGACAACCTGAAGAACATGGAATTGTTGACTCAATAAGCAGAAATTGGTTAAAATCATCATGTGAGATGAGTGACCTAAATATATGCTTGGTCAAATGATATCAGGTCTGCCAATTCCCAGCTTTGAGGCTCTTCTAACATTAGCAATAGCTATTGGAAAGTTAAAATATCTTAATTTACACATAACTTCATACAGGTTTATACTACTGATAACTCTGATAGGAGAGGAATGTAAAATACACCCTTTTGTATGCGACTTTCAAAGGTATACAAGTCTTTATTCTTCTTAATATATTATGTATGAATATGTTTCTACATGCTTTAAATTGCATTTGCTTCAGATGATGTCTTTACAGAATACACTAATGCAGTTAAATCCTTTCCTTTAAAGATTTACCAGTTTACCCAATAAACACCTTATCACAATTCTTACAGGGAAATGAGTAGACACCTAATTTTTCATTATATGATACTTTTTCAAGGAATTCTGTAAGGAGTCTTCGAATTTCAATACAACATTGATATTAAGTGGTTTCAAAATACTAGAAAGAGGAGAAAACTCCTTATGATGAGGCAGAACCAAAATGATTTTGTTGCAGCGTTTATTCCACAATATACCCACAGCAAGTTTTCCTTCCTTTTTATGTACGCTTCTCAATAAACCTTTTTTTTATCAGAAAACCAAGTTTTCTTGCAATACCATGCATAACTTTCATTTCTTCATTCAAGAATTCTGTCACAAACTCTAATCTAAAAACACAGTTAAAATAATGATTTTTACCGAATCACAGTGATTGGAAAAATCACAGGTATATCTATCAACCTAGGTTTTTAAAGACGCTTAAAATCACTATCTGACCTCATCATCAAAATGGGCAGTGAATTATCAACTTCCTCCTTAATCCTAAAAAGTTGTTATACTTGGAACTAAGATATCAAGTTTTCCAAAAATTATTATAAGGATCTTCATTAAGAGGCAGTAGACACTATCATCACCAAATCTCTACCATGGTAAACTACACGTTTAAGGAACACGTTTAGTCCCCAAAAGTTCCACACACTGCATTTGTTAAAACAATTGGTGGGAGCCAACTGCCCATAGTACAACAAATTGCATGTTTATCAGACCTATCATTAACCTTGAAAACAGTCCTTTATATGAAGTTCTGTAAATTAAAAAATACATTATAACAGGAAGCTCTACTTTGACATCCTACCGTAATTTATCAAACCTTATATTAGAACTTCAGTGAAAAGAAATTAATATCAAACTAATAACAAAACAGGGAATATACTTGAACACATCTTCAAGTGTTATTCACTTAGCATTGTTAAATTTTGCAACTAAAGAAGCCAACAATTTACCAATCCGATCACACAACTCATAATAAACCACAGACATAATTAATCACAGCAGTGGTTCCCAACATGGGGTTCACAAGCAGGCTTAGAAAAGTTGGACAGTTTTCAAGAATACCAGGGGAATCTGAAATGAAGTTTCATTATTCATTCCAACTTGGAAAGCAAGCTGTCTTACATAACCATTACTACCATATACTTCCATCATAACACAGTGGTTATGCTTATGTTATACTTAGGAGCAAAGAATGGATGGCAATTCTAGTCAAAAAGTGAAAACTTTTCACACACACACATATATACATTACCAGTACATACTACCCATCTGGGTACAAGGAGGGTTTGTGACTGCTGTTTAGTGAGCCAGCACTTCAGTGGTTAAGTTGCACTCTGACCCAGGTAGCTGCCTTTTCTTTCTGCCTCTCTCTCAGACATGAACTATTGGCATTCTGTCCACAAATATAGAATCTCTTCTTGTCATATGTAACAGCTGACAACACTTATCTCACACAGCTCAATCTTCGTACCTCTAGATTTACCTGCAGGGAGCACTATGGGCTAGCCCTGACTCTTGGTGAAACAGTAAGAGCAGTAATAGGTAGGAACAATTAGCCATGATCATTAGATAGTAGTAGTTAACATGCTACTGCAATGGAGTTGACCTCTGCCAGTGGCCTGTTAAGGGTGAAACACTAAAGGCTAAGAAGCAGCACTGGAGTTCATTAGTTATGGAGACTCTATTGCCATGGCTATCTCCTTGAGGTTGTTCCAATGGGAACAGGCATCAGAGATACAGACAGATAAGACAAATTCAGCTGCCAATATATAAACATCTTGTATGCCACCATCACTTCTAGAGTTCCCTTGGGTCTTTAATTGAAAAATAAAAGCAGTCTGAGGTAAATGTGCTGACTGCTTGTGAAAAATAAAAGCAGCCAGAATTTACTGTACTATCTATCATCTGTTGAGACAAAAGGGAACTAGCCTCACTTTCCAAAGTACCCTGGTCTTACATTTGAAAAAAAGCAGCCAGGGTTAACTATGCTGCCATTTACAGAGAGAAAAGGAACTAGTCTCCACTCATGTTACCCTGGCCCTACACTTGAAAAATTAAAGCAGCCAGAATTGATTGTGCTGCCATCAATAAAGAGAAAAGGGAGCTAGTCTCACTCCCAGGATTACCTTGGGTTCATATCTGAACAATACAAGCAGTCTTACAAGCAGTCTAAGTCATGAACGATTCTTTTTGGATTACGCTTTTTGCCAGTATACTCAGAAAATAGTTTAACCTTCAAAAGAGAATAGACAGCTAGAATACTATCTTATTTATAAATAACTTCATTACATTAACAGTAATGGTACCATTGATATGCTTCTACAATAAGCCTTTCTATATATGACTTTCAAGTCTTGATTCTTCCCAGTATATTAGGTGTGAATGATTTTCAACATGTTGGAAAACTGCATTTGATTCAGAGTCCATCTTTACAGAATACATATGTTGATGAATCCTATCCTTTAAAGATCTACTAGTTTAGCCAATACAAACCTTATCACAGTTCTTACAAGGAAATGAGGAGACACCTGATAAGACTTTTTTATCAAATTTTGTACATTCATCAAATTTCAAAAAATCATTATGTGATTTCCAAATAGTAATACAGGGTGAAAACTCAGTTTTCCAGCAATGATTTCATGGTTAACACATGCATCAGCAACTAATCATTCAGCTAGTTATATAAAGCACTTGTTGTTTTGTTCAAAGTCTATCAATAGTGTTGATGACTTGCCAATACTTTACTAAACACTGCAGTTATACTGAAGGCAATAAGTTGTGGCATAACATTTCATCTCACATCAAAATTTCCAATTTCTGCACTGTGTTTTTTAGTATGTATTTTTCTTTTATTTCAAAGGTACTTTGGACTCAATGAAATTAGTACAGTATCAAAATATTCATAATGACTGATGAAAGACTGATCTCAATGACACAGAAATAGAATTACCAGTAAGTAGGTAGTAGTTGGTAAGCAGCCAATGACTATGGACATATACTTCTGGGATTTCCCACCTGAGTATCAAGAGGGTTAGAGTAGTCAGTGTAATGAGCTAGCACTTCAGTGGTTGTCAAGCTGTACTCCTCTGACCCATATAGCTGTCTTTTCCTTCAGCCTCATTGATATAGTGGACTGCTGGCGTTCTGTCAAAAAACATACTCTCTCTCCTTGTCACACACAACACTTGGCAACACTTAACTCATACAAAGCCTACATAGCTCTAGATTTTCCTGCAATGAGTACTATGCACTACCCTGCCTTTGAAAAAAGAGAAGGAGCAATAGAGTTAGGAACATTAGGGTGCAGCATTAGGTACAAGTAGTAGGTAGGAACATTAGGCAGAATTATTGGGTATAATTGGTAGGTTAGAAAATTAGGGAGAAACTGTTGGTAAGAGCATTAGGCAGGGGCCTCTGAAAACACTGCACTTGAGTAGAAACCCTCAGCCAGTGGCCTATCAAAGATAAGGCTAAGCAGCGGCAATGGAGTTCACCAGTTATGGAGACTTTTGCCGGGGCCACAACCTCGTGGGAGTCTTCTAATATTTTGGATATGTTTTTCACCTCTAACCCTCCGCATCATAGCTACACAATCTCATCCTCAATTGGTTCATCTGACCACACTCTCATAAATGTATTTCAATGGCAACTCCCTCTCCAGCAGCCCCTTCTAAATGTAAATATTGGCACCTCAACAAAGCTGATTAAAATATAAAAAAAAAAAAAATCTGACTTTCCCTGGGCACATTACTGTCTCTTATGTGGTGATGCTTCTGTCTCCACCAAATACACAGCAGAGGTTATTGTTGCGGGAATGGAAGCATTTATCCCCTCTTCCTCCAAGTCAACCTCCTCTTCTAATCCTTGGTTCAATCATTCCAGAGAAGGGATAAGGCATACTGGGCTTGGAAAACTCTCCTTCCATGCACCCCCATTCAGCATTTATCACTGCTCATAATAACTGCAAGTACATTATCCATAAGCAGTGTTCCTTTATTCAAATGAAGTCCGATAACCTATCTTCATCCACCACTGAGATCTCTCTGCTCTTTACCTAAGGGCAATGCTAACAATTTCTGTTGCTCTACCTTTCCTTCACATTTCTGTTCTGACAGTACTATAGCTATCTCTCTCGTAGAAAAAGCAACTCTCTTTGGTTCTCGTTTCTCCTCAAACATTCCTTCACCCAATGATGCTCCTCTCACTAATCATATGCCCATCACCATAATCTCTTTTTGAACTGTTTAAAGAAAGTTTCTCTTTCCAGCACAAGTAAGGGTTATGATCCTGATGGCATCCGTACAAAAAGAGTGTGCCCCTGAACTTTCTCTTATATTTTTTCTCATCTGTTCTGTTTCTATCTAAAATCCAAAACTTTTCTTTCCTCTTGGAAGCATGTATTGGTACATCCATCCTTAAGAAGGGTGACTGCTCTAACCCCTCTAACTATAATCCTGTTCCTTACATATTTATTATTTCCAAAATATTTGAATCCCTCTTAAACTCCCATATCATCAGACCTTACATCTCTCAGTCTTCTCTCAGTTCACCACCATGGCTTCTGTAAGGCAAGATCCACTGGTGATATTCTTTCCTATCTTACTAATGTCTGGTCATCATCCCTAAAAGATTTAGGGGAATCCTATGTAGTTGCCCTTGATATACCAAAGCTTTTGACAGAGCGTGATACTGTGATCTTATCTCTATGCTTCCCTACTTCACTTTGCTCCTGCATGTCTAGCTTCCTCTTAGGCCAACCTATCTCAGTCTTTTGTCCAACAACAGTGGTGTCCCTCAAGGTTTTGTCTGGGCTCTTGCACTTTTTCTCGTTTATATCAACAATTTCCTTTCTTCTAAAAGTAATCAAATGCACTCATATGTTGACAACTCAACACTACATTGCTCCATGTCCTTCAGTTCTACTCTTTCTTCTCTCACTCAATCTGCACCTCATCTTGACAAAACTCCCTTAATGAACTCAGACTTGGATATGATATCTCAGTGGGGTAGATATAATCTGGTAAAGTTTAATGCCTCCAAGACCCAATTTCTGCCCACCTCTCTACTGAAAAATTTTCAAATTTCTTCTTTCCTTCAATGGTTCTGTAATTCCACCTTTAAACTCAATAAACATGCTTGGTATTACTTTAAAATCCACTCTATCTTGGAAACCCTACATAATAGGAATAGCTAAGTCTACCTCTAAGTAACTGGGACCACTCTTAAGAATAACAAAATTTCTTTCATCCGAACAGCTGCTCTGTCTATACAAAGGATTGATTTGTCCTTGTATGACATCTGAGGTGGTTCTAGCTCTACAACCATACTTGAAAAAGGTGGGTTAAAAGCAGTCAGACTCACAAATTCACCCAGGCCAACTTCAAAACTCGTCCCACCTGCCCTATGCTGCAATTTTGCTTCACTTTCTACTCCCAAGAGCTGGCTGCTTGTGTGCCACCACCATTAACCAGACTACACAAAACTTGGCAAGCTGCTGCATTACGTGATTGCTGTGTGGCACTGGCAACTCAAAGGTGGGCCATTCTGATGACTGTTACTTTCCTTACACCTCAAAGCTTTGGAGCTCTCTACCCTCTCATGTCTTTTAAGTTAGGTTTTTCAGTTCCTCCAAAGTTCATACATGCTTTCACATGCTTCTTCTTTTTCTCTTTCATTAATCCACCTCTCTATACTTAAATTAAGGCCCAGCCTTGATGTGGACTGAACTCTCTATCAGAGGGGAAAAAAATCAAATCAATATCATCCTCATTATGTCCACTTATGCCTCGAAATATCTAAAATTTTGAACAGTTATATTACTAACAGAAAAGACTGTATATGTATCAAAACATCTTTATATATTTCAGGTTTTATGTGTCAAAATAATCATGTGTAAAATGGGCATAATGCATATTACCGGTAAAGCAAAAAGGGCAATCAAATTCACATGTATGTTATACATGTGAAAAGGTGTGGTATGGTACAAGTTGTCGGTAGCATTCACTTGTTAGATATATCTGCACAATAAAGATAACGTGTCAAACTGTCCCAAAAATATTTAACATTATGTTATTCTTTATACCTTTGTAAATGACACTGTTTCAGGTATAAAAGTGTGCATCTGAAATTCATAAAATTGGTGTTTTGGCCTGAGCTTGTATCTTGCCGAGTCCAAACAATGACTTTAGAAATGATAAAACTGTTTTCATTTGGAATTATTTTGTTATACGTTTTATAAAAGTATATGCCATTGTTCAGGTACTCTAAGGTAATCTTTATAAACTATAATTCTTTATGTATTGTTTGTTTCATTAGCAGCCATAAATTGTAACAATGAAACTAACTCATCTTTAATGTTCTTCCTCTATTCACCTTTATACCTAAAAAAGAAATACAAATATTCATTTCACACATAGACCATCACAACCACTCTACTAATTCTCTTTGAATCTGTTTTTAAACCTCATTCTGCATGCTATAACTGCATAATCTTAACTCAGATCATGCTCTCTTATAAACATCTCTTTACCCAACTCAACTGATTTAGTTGCAATCAGCATATGCCACTGTTGTATTGGCACTTCAATAATACTGACTGGACATTAAATTCTTTTATCATTTTCCATGGAAAGATTATTGACTCTCCTTGGGTGGAGGTCTGTCTTTCCTTAGCATACAGTAGATATCATTTTTGCGAGAATACAAGCAAATATCTTCTCACCAATAACAGTGATCAGAGGAGAAATACAAATACCCAGCAAAAGCATCACCATGCAAAGAAATGGCTATGCTTTCTTTATATTGAACAACAAAACCAACAGCAACCAACCCTGGTGGAAAATAATAAAAATCCAGTCCCGCACCAGCCAAGCCCCTCCATGTGAAGCACTTCTAACTGAAACCAATAAAATCTATTGTCCTAGAGAATGCACATATATATACGTATTTATCAAACACTACTTGACCACACATAGGTGTTCATGAAACACTACTCAAAAAGTCATAAAAACCAACCAAGCCCTACAGAGGACAGCTATGAAAAATCTACACAAAATGTATAACCAACCACCAGCTCATAAGCAGAAATAAAAAGCTTACTCCTTCCTCATGCTTCAAAAACCTGCAAATGCAGATTCCACCTCCCCTAAGAAATGTGAAACTAACAAAAGATACACAATTAAATCATAGAGAATAAGAATATCCATTCAATATTCAAGAACAGAAAGAAATTCCAAGCAGCTTTTTATCATGATCAAACTCAAGACTATGAGAGCTTTCCCATCTACAATATCTGGAGAATGACTAATGTGTGTGCTGAATGTAGATAAAAAAAAGTGGGAGAGTGAACAAAAGAAATGTATCATTCAACTCGTACAGTTAAACATCCAGTGTAAGTGACCCATCAGAGCCTTTAACAAGTTTATTACTGGGAAATTCAAGTTAGTCAAAAATTATTTTAAAAGGTGTTAAAAAATATAACTGTTTTCAAATAACACCTTTTGGGGCAATTAATCAAATAAAAGAAGAAGGTTACATGCCAATTTTTAAAATATAAGGTGAAATTTATCAAAGAACTGACTCATTACAACCATCATTTCATGAAAATCCACTTGTACCCTACGTTATTCACCTTCATATTTAAATAACCCATCACTAATATCTGGTCTCTCGTATCAAAATTGTTGACACACTCACTAAGCTATTCCTAAAACACTTGCCTCTCATTATCCAACTTCTCATGGCCAGGTGTATTAGCACTAATAATCACCCATATTTTCCAATACATTTTCATTTTCACCCACATCATTCTGGTGCTCACTTCCTTACACTCACATATTGCAAGTGCTTCAGCAGTAGCGCTACCCCTTCCTTAGCTCTTGACCTCTTACCAACCCCTGACCCCTAAGACATTTCCAAGTCTTTCTTCTTAACCCTTAAGCTTTGTTTCACTCAAAGCAAGAACATCCAGCTTACTTTCTTCAAACATACTTCCTCTCTCTCCATTCTTCTTACCTTGGTTAAATCCACGCACAGTTAGACACCCCAGCCTGAGCACTCCCAGCTTGACTCCATCTTTTACAATATAACATAAATAATAAAGAATAAAATGAAATTGGTACCAATTGATGCTTTACAATGTGTTTGATAAAGAGTTTTGGATTTTAAGTGTAGCCCCTCTCATTCCATCAATTGTAAGCTTTCATACAGTGGGCAGGGATTTGAAGTACAGAGAAACTGTGAGGTAAAACACACTAAA
Source organism: Panulirus versicolor (assembly GCA_032361705.1). Taxonomy (NCBI): domain Eukaryota; kingdom Metazoa; phylum Arthropoda; class Malacostraca; order Decapoda; family Palinuridae; genus Panulirus; species Panulirus versicolor. The sequence goes on along the minus strand of JAUUDZ010409221.1, from coordinate 422 downwards.
TCAAAAGTTGATTTAGTGTGTTTCATAAAATTATATCATAAATATATATCCTAAAATTTAATTTTTACATTTAACAATATTATTGCATAATTATCATTATTATTTTTCATAATACTTAATTGCTGTCTCCTGTGTTAGCAAGGTAGCGTAAGGAAACAAACGAAAGAATGGCTCAACCAACCCACATACACATGTATATACACAAACACCCACACACGCACATATACATGCCTATACATTTCAACGTATACAGACATATACATACACAGACATACATATATATACATGTATATGTATATATATGTATATATAGGTAGTATGTTTGAGGAAAGGAACCTGGATGTTTTGGCTCTGAGTGAAACGAAGCTCAAGGGTAGAGGGGAAGAGTGGTTTGGGAATGTCTTGGGAGTAAAGTCAGGGGT
>JAUUDZ010409210.1:0-15304 GCA_032361705.1 Panulirus versicolor | reverse complement strand
GCCCACTTAAGGAGGCTAAAATATAAAGTTACATATAACAATTCTAGGTTTTTGGAAAACATTAGGTTCTTAAGCTTGACATATTTCACAAACAGAAACACAAATCGGTTACTTAAATAGAGGCCGTTGGATTGTTTGTTTCTTTCCTTACATTGCTAAACTTTGGAACTCACTTCCTTCGCTTAGTTATCTTAAAGGAACGTGCATTCTCTTTTTGAAAGGCGTAGTTTTCGATTCCTCGAGAAATGTATTCGTCTTTTTTTTTTTTTTCGTGCGTCCTATTTAAGGACCAGCTTCGAGAATGATATCAGTAATGATATCAGTCATGACCAAAGACTCTGGTAGGTATAAGGACGTCTTTCCTCAAAATAAACTATGAAGTTCAGGACGTCTTTCCTCGAAATAAACAAGCTGTTCATTAAAACCTCGAAATGTACACATTCATTATATATGCAGAGTATAAAATACCTTTCTCAGCAGTGCACCGAAAGTTTAAAGAGGTCATTATGCAGATATATTTTAATGATATTCAGCTAACAGGAGAATTAGGCTCAAATTATGATTTTTGTATGGAAAATACGTTTATAACCACAATGGCACCAGCACATCACGAATGCATGCAAAACACAAATGATAGGATCAACACCAGTATTTCACCAAAGACTCTAACATTCCATTAGATCATGGAACCTATCTAACAGCCAGACGAACTGAGAGGCCGAAGGAACTTATACAGAGCAGGATACACTTAAGAATTCCTTAGGATCTATAAAGAAATGAGACATAGTCTACGTATTGTAGGTGTGCAACAGAGCATTATGAATGTGTTGTATGTAACGCGTATTTAGCATAAGCAATGTTGCCATCACCTGCAGGTCACTGTGGTTCGGCTTCCGTGGACTCTATATTTTGTTGACTTTTTTTTTTTTCATTCCCGAGGTTTCCCACACTGCTTGATTACCGCCCCGTCACCCACAAACAACCTCGGTCACCACACACTACTGGGTCACCACACACCTCTCGGCCACCACAGATTTCTCAGCAGAATAACACACTCTCCGGTCACCGTGTTCGTCCTAATCACTTCATTATCTCCCGCTCACCACTCAAAGGGGACAAAGGTAAAGTGTTCAAACTACAAAGGATTGTTTGGTGTACCTGGTAAATGGTTTATGAGAGTAGTGACTGAGAGAGCGATGGCATGTACAGAGCATCAAACTGGGGAGGAACAATGTTGTTTCAGGAGTGTAAGAGGATGTGTAGATCAAGTGTTTGCTTTGCAGAATTTGTGTGAGAAATATTTAGAGAAAGAAAGATTGGTATTGATCTGGAGAGAGCATATGACAGGGATGACAGAGATGCTTTGTGAAAAGTATTAGGAAAAGTGTGAGAGGAAAGCTATTAAAAGCAGAAGAGTTTTGAGGAGTTGGAAAAGGTTGAAAGTGTGTTTTATGTGTGTAAACATATGTGGCTGTGGGTAATGTGAGTAAAAGTAAAGCAAAGGTGTTTGAAAGGATACAGAGTGAGATAACAGATTACGCAAAGCCCAACAGAGTGAGAGAACAAAGTGTCCTAAACTGTGTTACAGATATGGGGGGAGAAAGACTTAAAGAGGTGACAGAATTTAAGTATTTGGGAGCTCTTGGGTTTGTGATATGAAAAGAGAGATATGGGAGACAGCAGTTCAAGGTAGAAGAGTCACTGGGTCCCTTAACAGAATAATAAAGGGTAGAGAAGTAAGAATGGAAATGAAGGAACGATAAAGGGACAGACAGTATAGTCCTCCCGACACTGACCTATGCAGCTGAAGCAGGGACATGGGATGAGTCACAGAATTCAAAAATCCAGGTTGTGGAAATGAATGACCTAAGGGGAGCATGTGGTATGACTAGAAGGATTAAAGAAAAAAATGAAGGGGTATGTGAGAGACTTGGTATGGCAAGGAATGCAAAGTGAATGAATTATGGAGTGGTAGAGAGGGTGAAACGTAATACTTTGAGATGGTGTGGTCATGTGGAAAAAATCAAAGATGGGGAGTTTACAAGGACAATGTATGATAGCATGAGTAAATGGGTTGGTGTGAGAAAAAGACCATCTGTGAATGGGAAAATAGAATAAAAGAGTACTGGAGGGAATGAAGGGGGCAAATAATATAAGAAATGGTGTATGTGTGGGAGGCATGTAAGGACAAAGATAAGTGAAGACTCATTTGCCATGGCCACCCCCTTGATAGGGGTTCCCAGAGGGAATAGGCATCAGATATATAGATAGATATGTAAGAGTTCTGATCAAGAGAGTAAAGCACGTGCATGACTATGAAGAAAGGAAGGTTAGTGGTTCCAGGTGAAAGTGGGTCTGTGGTAGGAGTGTGTGATATCAACATAGTTGTTTAATCTGTTTATAGATGGCATGGTGAGGAAGGTGAACACAGGTTTTGGGGAGTGGCACTTGACATTGCCCCCTGACACATCCTCATATTAAAGATACTTGACACCACTCTCTTCAACAACAAATAATGGTGAGTGAACTTCATAACTAGCTGCCACACTAGAGCAATTCACAAGGGATTCATTTTCAAAGACCTTAAGCTTAAATATGGAGTTCTCCAAGGAGCAGTTCTTTCCCCAGTCATCTTCCGTTTTTTTTCTACATGACCTTCCATCAACCCTGCAGACCACAATATGAAAGTCCTTTCATATAAAGATGAATCTGACACTTAAAGTATCAACTAACATGTAATACTATATCACACAAAATGAACACTGGTTCAGCCAGAACAGAATGTGTACTTTACCGAAAAAGTCTGTTGTCATCTTTTTAACCCCTGGCAGATATACATCCAACCTACATTCTCCTGTCACCCTGAATGGTCAATCATTTCCACTTAACAAACCATCCATAACTGGCATGAAACAACACACGTGACAATAACGCACTACATACAAACATTAACTCAGAGGCTATAAACTAAATGTCCCAGAACACTTACCAGTACCAGATTTGGATAACAAAAAGAACCCATCAGTATCCTCTACAAACAATGCATTTGCTCCACCCTACACTGTGCTTCACCTGCTGAGTCATACACCCTTTCAAAAGTAAATACAATATAAAGCATTCAGAACAAACATAGGCTCCCTAGCAACCACAAACAGTTAATACTTGCATAACTAAACATTTCATATCCAAACCACTGTATAACCAACTATCAACACCAACTCAGAATTGAAAAGTTGACTCCAGCCACATGTCAACAACCAATACAAATCCCCCCCCCCCCACCTAATACAGACACATGTACCAGTGAAAGTTCAGCAAAGAATTAAGGAAGAATATAAGATGTACGAGTGGAATGTTAAGAAACTGAAAGAGAAAAGCAAAGAAAGAGTAGATAAAGATTTTGGGAGAAAATAAGAAATTAAGGGAATACAAGAAATTGTACTGGAAGAAAGTGAAAAAGGAGACGTGGATGTAAGAGTGGAATGTTAATGTGGCCCCAGGTTCCTAGAATAAATGGGTTTCCACCTGATTCTACTTCAAATGAGAGAGAGGGCTCAAACAGTAGGAGTACCTACCCCTCCCATGGCTTTTCCCTCTTTGTTAGACCTTCCCCTTTTTCTATTCACTACATCAATATTCATAGTCTCTCTAGTTACCTCTCCTCTGTTGAACATCATCTGTCTAGAACTTCTCCTAATATCTTACTTCTTTCAGAGACCCAGTTGTCTAATGATGTTCTCACCAGAACCTTTTTCATATCCAAGTACAAACTCTACTCAAGATTCTGTTCAAGGTGGGGTGGGTGCTTATTCCAACATCAACACACCCGTTGCACGCCTCAAGGACCTTGAGTTGGCCCCAAACTTTGATGTTATGTGGCTCAAAGTATGTCTTCCAACTATCACACTTTTTCTCTGTTTTGTTTAATGCTTTACTAATAATACAAATTTCATATCTTTCTTTGACAACCTAAACCCTTGCCACGAGATTGTGGCATCCTTTCACCCACAAGCCGAGATCCTTTATTTCAAGGATTTCAACATTCACCATAGGGAATGGTTGAATTCTTCCCATATGGAAGGTGGAGGGATTGAATCCCTCACGTTCTCCAATCTCAATAATTTAGAGCAAATCATCTCTCACCCTACTGATATTCCTGACTTATCATTCAGAATTTGTTTTTCACCTCTAGTTCATCCTCCTGCAAAATGAACAATCTCTCCCCCAATTGGTTCATCTGATCACACACTCATAAATGTATCTACTTTAATGGCACCTTCCCCTCCAGCAACCCCTACTAAGCATAAATACTGGCATTTCAAAAAAGCTGTCATGAATAACTTACATAAGTTCTTTTCTGACTTTTCTTGGGTAAATTACCGTCTACTTATTTGGTGATGCTTCTGTCTCTGCCAAATGCACAGCAGAAGCTATTCCTGCAGGGGTGGAGGCATTTATCCACTTGTCCTCTAAGACAACCCCTTCTTCCAACAACTCTCCTTCCTCTTACTCTCATTCAGCTTTTATCACTGCCTTAATCAGTGCAAGTATGTTATCTATGAGGCTAAGCATTCCTTTATTGAAAGGAAATGTGATAACCTCTCCTCATCATCCACTGATAGGTCTCTCTGGTTAAAGCTTTAACTAAGACATCTCTAAAACTTCCTTCATTCTGACAGTACTATAGCTGTCTCTCCCGTACACAAAACAACTCTCTTTGGTTACTGCTTCTCCTCTAACTCCACTTTGGATGACTCAAGTATTCCTTCTACCCCTGATCCTCTTAGTAATCCTATGCCCCTCCCTGCAATCTCTTTTTTGACTGTCCAAAAAGCATTTCTCTCTTTGAACACAAGCAAGGCTTATGGTCTTAATGGCATCCGACCTTATGTACTGAAACCAAAACTTTTCCTTCCTCCTGGAAGCATGAATTGATGCATCCCATCCCTAACATGAGTGCCCATTCTGATTCCTCTAACTATCATCTTATTGCTTTGACATCTACAATTTCCAGTCTTTGAATCCCTCCTCATCTTCCATATCCTTAGACACCTTGAATCTCACAGTCTTCTCTTTGATCACCAGTATAGCTTCCATAAGGCAAGAACCACTGATGATGTTCTCTCTTATCTTAATACTGTCTGGTCAACATCCCTGAGAGATTTTGGAGTTATATGTAGATGCCCTCGACATTTCCAAAGCTTTTAACAGGGTGTGGCATCGGGGTCTCATCTCTAAGCTCCCCTGTTCTGGCTTCCCTCCCTCACTTTACTCTTTATTTCTAACTTCCTCTCTGACTGATCTATCTCTGTGGTTATTGATGGATCAGCCTCTTCAACCCTTTCTCCATCAGCAATGGTGTCCCTCATGACTCTGTTCTGTCCCCTACACTTTTTCTCCTTTTTATCAACAATTCCTCTCTTCCAAAAATAACCAAGTGTACTCATGTGCTGACAACTCAACACCACATTTATCCACATCCTTCAATTCTGCTCCTTTTTCTCTCACTCAATCTGCATCTCATCATGACCCAATTTCCTTAATAAAATGATACTTGGACAGGAAATCTAAGGGATGCCAACGAAATCTATTTAAGTTTAGTGCCTCCAAGACCCAGTTTCTAACCATCTCTATCGAAAATGTCTTACAACTCTAATCTCTCCTTTCATGGTTCTGTAATTCCACCTCTTGACTCAATGAACATATTTGGTATTACTGTAACATTAGCCCTTTCTTGGAAATCCCAGATTATGGAAATATTTAAGTTTGCCTCTAAGAAACTGAGAGTCCTGTTTAGATTTTGAAATTCTTTTTCTTCAGTATAGCTGCTCCATTTATACAAAGGACTGATTTGTCCTTGTGTGGAGCACCACTCTCACATCTGGGGTGGTTTTCAGCTTTGCATCCTTACTTGACTGAGTTGAGTTGAAAGTGGTCCAACTTATATTATAAACTCTCCCAGGATAACTTCCAAACTTGACCCTCTTGCCCTATGCCACAAAGTTGGTTCACTTTCTCTCTTCTTTAAGTATTACTTTGGTTTTTGTTCCTGAGACCTGGCTGCTTGGGTGCCCCCACACGTTACTCAGCAAGCTGCTGCGTCACGTGATTACTGTGTGGCCGTTGGCAACTTAGGTGGGCCAATTTGATAATTGTTTCTTTCCTTACACCTTGAATCTTTGGAACTCACTACTTTCTCTTGTCTTTATCAACAACTATGAAGTGGTACATTTCAAAAGACAGGTTTTTCACTTCTCAAAAACTTTGTAAATACTTTCCCTTGTCTCTTCTTTTTTCCTTTCACAATCTAGATCTCTATGTTTCATTTAAGGCCAGACCTTAATGTTGACTTTTGTCCATGACTGGAGCCTCTAATATATAAAACAGAAAAAGGAAGGGGAGATGCTGAATCAAAAGGAGGAAGTGAAAGGAAGATGGAAAGAGAATTCTGAAGAAATGATGAATATTGGAGAAGGTGAGGCAGCAGTTTTTACATGCATGGGTATGGAGGATGGAAGGAAGAGGATATAAAAGCTTGGGCCTAGAGCAAGAAAGGGGGTAAAAAGGGCATTAATGAGGTTAAAGGTAAGAAAGGCACCTGGAGTGGATGGGATTATGGCTGAAATGCTGAAGTATGTACAAAAAAGTGTGTCAGAGTGGATGCATTTGATATGAAATTTAGCATGGAAACAGAAGGTTGTGCTTATGTATGGCAGAAAACTATCATTTTTCCTGTACTGAAAGGAAAAAGTGCAAAGGATGTATGCAGCAATTATAGGGAAACAAGTCTGTTAAGTATGCCAGACAAAGTTTATGCAAGAGTGTTCACTATAGTGTTGGCAGTGACTGAATGCAGAATATGTGAGGGTTTTAGCAGAGGTAGGGGATATATGGATCAGATTTTTGTGGTGAAAATGTCTATGGAAAAGTATCTAACAAAAGGTAAGAAGCTGTATAAAGCTTTATCAATCTGGAGAAGGCATATGACTATTTCAACTGGAATGCTTCAAGGGATATGTTAAGAATTTATTAGGTATGGGTACAACTTCTGGATGGTATGAGTCTTCAATGGACTAGCAAATACATGTATAAGAGTGGATGGAGAGTTGAGTAAAAGTTATGGTATACATGTGGGTGTGAGGCAGGTCTGTATAATGTATGGATGGAATATACAAGAGATGTAAGCAAAATTAGGGTAAGAGAGCTCAGAGATGAAATGTGGTAGTGAGGTTTGGAGGCTAGTGACAGCCTGTTTGCAGATGATACCGTGTTGTTTGGTGAGAGAGAAGAAGAGTTGCATAAGGTTGTAAGGGTGTTTTATGAGTAAGCATCTGTGACAAAGTAAATGCAAGTAAAAGTAAAGTAATGGTGTTCAAAAAGAAACAATGAAAATATATATTTTGTAAAACCCTGTAGAATGTCCTGTGTTATAGATATGGGAGGAGGAAGATTGCAGGAGGTGAGAGAAATACAGTGTTTAGAAGCTATCTTAAGTAAGTTTGGAAGGGAAGATAAGGGAGTCAGCAGTAAAGGAAAGAGTCACTAGGTCCCTTAACAGAATAATGAAGGGTAGAGGTGTATGGAAGTGATGAAAGGATTAAGGGATAGCATAGTCATATTGAACCTGACCTATGCAGCTGAATCATGGACATGGCTTGAGCCAGAGGTCAAGAATATAAGCTGTGGAAATACCTATCTGAGAGGAGCATGTGGTATGATTGGATGAAATGAAGAAAGAAATGAGGGGAAGTATGAGAAATGTAGTATGGCAGGGAATGCAAAGGGAATGAACTGTGAAGTGGTCAAGTTGGTGAAACATAATACTTTGAAGTGGCTTAGGTATGTGTAAAAATTCAAGATGGGGAGTTTACAAGTATTGGATGAGAGTACAATTAAAGGGGTTGTTGTGAGAGGAAGACTATGTGTGACATAAGGAACAGAGAGGAATAGTTAAGGAGGAGAAAAATGGTGGAAGAATGTATGGAAAGGTGTATGTGAGGGAGTCATGTAAGGACAGGGATAAGTGGAGACTCTTTTGTTGTGGCCACCCCCTTGATGTGAGTTCCAGGAGGAAACAGGCATCAAAGATATAGATAGAGAGATTGACAAAATATACAAGATGAAATGACCTGACAAGCACAAACAACTCCCCTCCCACCTAATCATCAACAACACCCCATCAGACATACACCCACCTAAAACTATGCTCTCTAGGCATGTATGAGTTATACTTTCTTGTCTATGTCCTGGACACCACTCATCTCCAACATCACAAACATTTCAACATATCACAAGACCCAATGTGCCTATGATGCAATCTCTACACCGATGCCATTGAACACTTATTCTTTGATTGACCTGTACCCACACCACAGACACATAGCTCACTATATCAACACACTTTGTGACTTGAAGTCCTGCCCTGTGGATGTGATAAACTTCCTGAGCATTGCTGGAGCTCCATAGAAGGGGTTTCTTGGGCAGGAAGGTAAGATAAAGTAGGGTATCCCTGAGGATGCATTACTGGACTGCACTTGCATGTGCTTACGCCATGAGTGAAAGGACAACTTTGGTGGGCTGTATTACTGTCAGTGGATGAAAAGGAGTACATTCTCATTGAGGAACTTCTTGCTTTGGTCAAAGGAGTCCATCATTTCAGTGTTCTTGATTGGAGCAAAACCCTAAAGCAGTGGGAAGCCAATACAATGGGTCCTGAGGATGCATAACAATATGTATGGAAGAGGGGAGAAAGAACACTACCCGAGTATCTCCCGCATGATGAAGGTGAATGGGGGGGATGCATGGGATGGTGGAAATCCTCCCGTCCAGTATTACTGCTTTCCCAAAGAAGGCAGAGACAAAGGAACCAAGCAAGGAATTTTCCTCTATGGCTCTAAGGCAAGAAAGACTGAAAAGGCATGAAAAAACTGTGCACATACATAAAGATCTGTTACTACATTCCAAACCAGCCATGAACAAGTCTGTATGGATATGCAAAGCAGCTCAATCTTTATCTTGAGCTCTCACTAAGTATGAAAAAAAGCTGCAAAATGATATATCCACATGAGTGACTGTAAGCTAAAGTCTGTGATTAAGTATGTACAGCTGTGCACAAGACTTCAGTAAAAGACAAGTAAAATCATCAACCTTACCTAGCTTGATATGAGTGTACTAACAAGAGATCTCATCAAAGTTATGGACTGTCTGCTTCGACAGTCATAAAAACACTGCACTGTACATCATTAATCATCTGCATCCATATATGTTATTTCTCATGTTCTGAAATGCCGCAATACTTTAAACAATAAAACCACTATGGTATAATGACATACTTGCATGATTCATTTCTTGTGACCCTGTCCACACTTTGTCTTGCATGAGAGAAAAGGCTAAATCTACCAACATAAATAAAATCTATACCCCTCATTTTTTGTGTGTGTGTCCTAATGTCTTAATACCATACCTTTTTCCTAGTCTTCAGCCACTGAAATTTGTCATACTAGAGAAAATTTTTTGAATAATTTTTGTAATTTCTCTCTCCTTTTTCCAGTCTTGCTCATCCAAAGAGGCCACATGTTTCTTTGGCAAAAATCACTGTTTTAACACATTTCCACTGAGAGCTGTCTGTTAAACAACAACCACTGTTTTCCAATAGGTTTCCCATTTGTTAACGGGAGTGCTATTTCATACAGGTTCAGGATATCTCAGTGGGGTACACAATATCTTGTTAAGTTTCATGCCTCCATGACAGAATGACAGTTGAGTTGAAAGCGATTCGCCTTACAAGCTGTCCCAAGCTAACTTCCAAACTTGAGCCCCTTGCCCTACACCACAATGTTGGTTCACTTTCCCTCTTCTATAGATATTACTCTAGTTTTTGCTCCCAAGAGCTGGCTGCTTGTGTGACCACACCACTAGCTAGACCATACAAAACTCGGCAAGCTACTGCATCACATGATTATTGTGTGGCCATCAGCAACTCAAGGGTGGGCCCATTTTGATACCAGCTTCTTTCCCTACATGTCAAAGCTCTGGAACTCTCTACTCTCTCATGTCTTTTCCAATAATAACTATGACCTAGCACATTTCAAAAGCCAGGTTTTTCACTTTCTCAAAAATTCGTAAAACTTTCTGTTGTCATTCCTTTTTTCATTTCATAATTCTCTCTATAACTATTTCATTTCAGGCCCAGCCTTGATGTGGACTTTTGTCTGTGACTGGAGCCTTGAAAAAATAGAAAAAACAAATAAATGAATAAATAAAATGCCATTTCTCCCTCCAGCTCTTTCACTTGTTTCCCTCTGTTCAGTTCAAAATACCCAATTCAGCTCTTCAGTACCATAAACATACTGGGCATTACCATGTCCTTGATTTTATCCTGGTGTTGTATAGGTGCCATAATCATTTCTCTTGTGAACATCTATTCTCATATCTCCAGAGATCTTATCTATTCTGGTATGGAATACTTACTATTCACATGTTTGGAGTGGCCTTCCCTTCACTTCTTGTGTAGCCAAAGTAGAATCAATTGCCTTCCATACCATCCCCCTCTTTCCACTGTGATGTTGCTGCCCTTTCCCTATTCTATAGGCATTATTTTCGTTACTTCTCTTGAGAACTGTCTGCAACTGTCCCTGTCACCAAGGCTCAGACCCATGACTTGAATCTGGCTGCTGCTTCCCATACTTACTGTACGCATAACAGCCACACAAAAATAATCATGGTGTCTTTCTTCCCTTGAACAACAAAACTGTCGAATTCTCATCCTTCTCCCATCTTCTCCTCTTCCTTTAAGCCCTCTGCCATTAAAAGTAAAGTCTACAAACACCTGAGGGGCAATGACTAACTCCCTCATTCTTTTTCAAAGCCAGTTTTCCTTTCACTCAAGACAGCCCAATCACTGTAATAAAATGTTTACCATAAACCAAAATTGCAACCTTGTATGTTCTCTATGTGAATGAACCAAAATCCTTAAACTAGATTGAGAACTAAATATTGTTACAACAAACTCATATTTGTTCATTCTAGCTTCAATATGTTCAATAAGACAGTTCAAAACTTTTGAATTTGATATGACAAGCTCGTATGCTGTCATGTGCTCCTGATCCGAAAATGGTTCTGTACAACGTACACAGAAGAAAAGGTTCTGCCTATCAGTTTACTTGGTAACTTATTAAAGGAGTAGGACTTTTTCACTGTAGTTCAATATTTCAGTAACTTCTCTATAAAAACCTATTCTTATTAATCATATTTCTAATATCTACCTTTTCAAGATTAAAGTGATGATTAAGGTAATTCATAAGTTGAAGGATCATCCACAGTGTTAGCAACATGATTATCAAAAGGCTTCCATAATCCCTTCACCTTACCTTACAGGGAAGTTACTGCAAAAGGGTAACAAGGGCAATCAGCCTGATGAAATGGAGATAGACACCTTTTGCCAAATCACAGTATAATTAACTGTGACTTCCTGTTTTACAAGTGTCCCGAAACACTTTATACAATTCATTCATTCAATGTATGAGGATTTTTTTTCATCTTTTACCTTAAGCTGAAGGGATAGCATCCTGATAATGTGTCAGTAATAGCAGCTGGACAATATTCGCAAAAGTCAAACCACAAAATCAAAGTGGCTATGCTTTCTCAAGTGACAAACCATTGAACTTATTCAGTAAAGGGCAAAGCTACAAAAAATGAACCAATCAGAAGTTGTGCTAATCAAAATGAATGACAAAAATACACAACAACAACAACAACAACAACAACAACAACAAAAAACTTGGATTTCCCTCACCCATCCTTTAGGCAGGCCACAACCTCACACGGACAGATCAATCTAAACTCTTTAGGTTCAATCTGTCCATGCTGGATTTAGATACTGTTGCTATTTAGCCAAAATATTTAAGAGGAAAAAAATCTTGTATTCAAGCTATTCAAGAAGGAAAGGGTTTTGTGACTATGTGCAAGTTTAGGATATAAGAAAGTGACAAACTGCTTCTGCCCTGATCACAGGACTTGAGGCTTCACTTGTCCTTATAGAATCCCCCTTAAAGTAGAACCTAGCATGATTAAGTGAAAAAAATAAGCTTAGATTTTTTCTGAATATTGATAAAATAAGGTGTTACTTTAATCCCTGAGCTTACAAGCCTCACCTACTCTACAGCAGGGAAACTTAAGTTCACAGGAATAAAAAAAAATAAACTGGCAAAGAGTGAGAATGAAGAGAATGAAAAGAGAAAATGTAGAAGAGGAATTCCAGCATTATGCTGCTGGATTTTCCTCAGGCATATAATCAGTAATGACAATTTAGCATAACATAATCCCAGGTGAAGTGAATGGACAAAATGATGCTTCTAAATATTTGTATTGCAAACTGTATCAACTTTCAAGAAATGTAATGTGATGTATAAAAGATTTGGGTACAATTTATCAGTAAAGAAGAGGCAATCTGCCAGTTCATATTTTTTCTTGGCCTTTACAATGATCCAGACAGAAGCAGATAAGCCTGAGGGATAACCATGTTTCATGCCATTTCTTTTCATTCTAGGCACGTGTAAACCAACTATAATTCAATAACATCATGAGTACTGCCATGATTTTGGTGTATTAGCTGGCTGACTGAGTGGAGGAAATACATCCCAAGCAGCCCAAATGTGCTTGTGTAAATTTAAGGAATTGCTAGAAACCTATAAGAGGCAATAACTGGGTTAGCTCTTTTTCTAGTCAGAAAGTCAACAGGCTATAAAAGCCAGATTAGGGATTTTTTTCCTCTTTCAGTACGTGACTGTGGTTGTCAGAGACAGAAACTTGAGGCTGAATTTATGATAGATGCATTTAGTTCTCCTAGGTGTTATCTCAGGCAACAGGCTATAAAGATGGGGCCTATCCCATGAAGATAATGCTTTGACTCTACTCACCTTCTGTCTCATCCAAGTTGTGTTGACTAGTTAACTGATGTCACAAAGCACGCGCCCTGCCAGCTGGGAAACAAACAGACGTGATGTGTGTATGTTACACTGCTCGCATATACAAATGTTATGCATAATGGATAATCAAATGGCTAATAATACATGTAACTAATGTAAGAATTAATACATTTCTACTGTGGCTGCAACCTAGAAGTACAAGTGCTACTAGAAGTTTAACATCAGACCCAGAATGCAGGCAAAGTTCTATAAATTGTTCTAGGGAACCACAGAGTTCTACTAAGGTTAAACCAGTTATTTACGAGTTTTTCATCCTCAAGCTAATTCATTCATTTTGCATTATTTTCAGGGCATCTACATAACCTTAATAATTCACAAGGAACAATGACCTAATTAATGAACTCTGGGCCACAAAAATAGGTTTTCAGGAATGACATAATTACTGTTCATTGGTCAAATAGTTTTCTAGTTATCCTAAGATTCTCTAACTTTAGCATATCTGTTTCCAAGGTTTGCCTTTTAAACTTCCAGGGCTAAAAATACTAAGCACAACCAAAATGGAAAAGGAGTTTGAACAATCTAAAAGAAAAAATCTAATAATGTCACCTGATAATTTTCATGATTAATAAAATAAATTTCCTGATAAGATTACTCAGGATATGCATGTACCAAGGTGGCGGTTAATACCCTAACTCTTACAAAACACTATTATGATTCACGGTTACATCTGACCCTTGCCTCCTGGTGACCCACTATCCAATTATCTGTTCATATAGTGCTTATAAAAAAAAAAGTTTCAAAAACTGCATGCAGCAATTGCTCTAACAAGCAATTACTTGCAGTGCCACAATGGTATATAAAGAATCATGTACGTTGTTCATGAAGAAATAAACAAAATAAGTATATAAAACACCAAAAAATTAAAACGTTTAAAAAAATACTACAGTTCATGGCAATAGCAAGCAAAATTTCATCCCTAACAAGATGCAGCAGCCCCATGGCAGCCAACCAATGTACATAAATTATAGCAGACATAAACCCACACTGTCTACATTGTAATACCTCATTATACCTCCTTTGCTTTTGATGCTCCATGAGAACAGAAATACCCAAGGAGTATTGTACTTTTGGAAAGAAGAGGAGCAGGAAGAACATCAGATTGGAGGTAAAGTTTTGTGGTCTTTTGGTGCTGGTCAACAAGGCACTGACATCCCCATAACCTTGACCTACCAGATTTAAAGCAACTTCACCTAGGTGTTATTTCTTAGATACTACTTTACTACAGCATTTTAACCTATGTTCTCCAGTTCAATATTCAGATAAGTTATACACCTGCATCCTATTGTACATTTTTTTGGCATTTCATTCATCTTTTCGTGTGCAAATTTAGTTGAGAAATATCCTCCAGAAACATAAGCCCCATTACCCTACTGAATACTGTGAAAAATCTAACCTACTGTTCAGGGTTTCAATTAGGCTGAGCTTCCCAAGAATGAATCCCTGAATCAAGCAGTGACCAGATGTATGAACTATAATCTACACTGAAACAGATTTCATCAAATATCTCTGATATCTGATATCCACAAAGAATATAACAAGTTTCTCATTTCAATTAACGATCTTGCTCACAGTAATTGATACGTGCTGATTGGTGCATTGCTAAGCATTGAAACTTGGAAAATTTAAACAAAGATTTTCTTTATAGCAATACAATCTCTATGATTAACAAACACCTTGTGATTTCCACATCAAATATTTTAGCATTTTGAGAACTTTTGCTAAAAATCACTAATTTGCTTAATGAAAAGTTCCTTAAAAATGTGATTATTGACATTAAACTTGAGTATTTTGTATGGCTACCTGACCTTCAATGAAATTTCTTTTCTTTGTTGAAGGATTAACCACCTTGGTTTAGTCTTGTCAGTGGCCTGATGGTTATAATGCTTAAAAGCATTATGAAAAGTTTCAAAAATAGTACTTCATAAGGTGAGCCCTCAATTCACTCACTCATGAACCACAACCTGATTCATACGACAAAAGAATAAGAAGCAATTGCTTGCAAGCCACAATGTCTCTTGTGTGTTGGTAGCTACAAAATGTGTGTACTTTAACCACACCAGCTCAAAATCCAGCTAAAATGAGTAAAGGGTCTTCAAGTATACTGTCTTATTTAGGGAAATACAGCATTATGTAATGCTAAGATACTGCTGAAAACCACTAGCAATGAGTGTTGGATATTCCACATAACTATTCTTTCCATTAGTTATATATCAGATTCTATAGATGCATTCTTTATCTTGAACTCAACCAAAGGTGATTCCTATTTCTAGATTTTTGCCTTGGAAAAATCTTATGAGGCAAGTCTGAAGAACAAAGAT
>JAUUDZ010409199.1:0-12908 GCA_032361705.1 Panulirus versicolor | reverse complement strand
ATGTTCTGTTTGTCAGTGCTTAATCAAAAGAAGTAAACGCCAGAGTCCTTTAGTTATGGAGACTGTTGCTGAGGGAGTTCCAGTAGGAACAGGCATCAGAGATATAGAGAGATAGATAGTTTGCTTGTGATATTTGTTGCCATGGTAAAGGAAGGATAATTTAACATGTCTTGTGCAGCTCACATAGATGTTTGTAATTGATAAGACCTCTTTAGATATATCTTGAGCAGAATTCAGTAGAAAGAGTGAGATCAGACGCTTTTATGCAGATGGGTTTTTACTTACTTAAGTAATAAAAAACATCTAATTGATATGCTTACAGCAGTCAAGATTAACATGAAATTAACTTGCAGGGTTTTGCATGATCATATGAAGAAATTGGCTGCAGTGATCACACCAACCCATAAAGACCTAAGGATACCTAAGGTTAGTTCCTCAAAACCTAATCTTTTCAATGGTAAAACCAAATTTTTTTTTCATGCTTAATCACGGTTTCCTGCTTTAGCAAGATAGCTCCAGGAACAGATGAAGAAAGGCTGCATCCCCTATCATCCAATGTCTATCTGTCATGTGCAGTGCATGAAACCACAACTCCCTATCCACAAGGACCCACAGACCTTTCCATGGTTTACCCCGATTTCTTCACATGCAGTGGTTCAGTCCGTTGAAAGCACATTGACCCATGTATACCTCATCATTCCAGTTCACTCTAATCCATGCATGCCTTTTATCCTCTTGTATGTCCAGGCCCCAATCACCCAAAATATTTCTCACACCATCCTTCCGTCTCCAATTTGATTTACCTGTCCACCTTGTTCCCTCTGCTCCTGACACATATATCCTCTTTGTCAATCAATCCTCACTTGTACTCTCCATATCTTCATATGATTTCAGCACACCCTCATTAGTTCTTTCAACCACACTTTTTATTGCCACACATCTCTTACCCTTTCATTACATACTTAGTCAAACCAACTCACATCACATACTGTCCCCAAATGTTTCATTTCCATCACATCCACTCTCTGCATAGCTTCATCTATAGCCTATGCCTCACATTCTTATAATATTGCTAGAACTATTATGCCTTCATACATACCTTTTTCCACCACCCCCCAGTTAATGATCTCTCTTTCCACACATTCTGCTTTGCTCTCATAACCTTTGCCCCCTTACCCACCATGTGACTCATTTTCATTTCCATGGTTCCATTCGCTGCCTTGTTCACTCACAGGTATCTAAGACGCCTATCTTCCCCCAATTTTTCTCCAGACTCACACTCCAACTAATCAGTCTCTCAACCCCGCTAAACATAATAACTTTGCTTTTATTCATATTTATTCTCAACGTCCTCCTTTCTCACTCCAAACTAAATATTATGAATACCTTATCATAGATATTGTAGTTTTAACTTGATAAAGTAAACAAAAGATCTCAGGGCCTCCATGCTAGGCAAAGGCTATGAATGAGAATATACAGAAGAGGGTGAATGTGTTGGAAATAAAATGTTTGAGGACTGTATGTGTTGGGAGGAGGGTTGATCGAGTAAATAATGATAAAGTGAAAGAGAGCTGTGGTAATAAGAAGAATATGGTTGGGAAAGCTGAAGAGGGTTTATGCACACAGATGGTTTGGACATAGGGAAATAGGTGAGGAGAGGGTGAAAAAGTTGGATATGTGTCTTAAGTGGAGGTGACAAGGAGGAGTAGTAGACTTGAAATGGAGATAAAAGAATGAAATGAAAGATTTTGAGTGCAGAGGGTCTGAAAATACTGGATGATGAAGGGCCTATGCAGGATAGAGTGAACTGGAATGATGTGGTATACAGGGGGTGATGAGCTGTTAGTGGACTGAAGCAGGGCACGTAAAGCAGTCGAGGGGACCAAGGAAAGGTCTGTGGGGCCTAGTTATAGATAAAGGGTTGTGGTTTTGGTGCATGACACATAACACCTAGAGAGTGGGTGTGTGCAATTGAGGCATTCTCTTCACCTGTTCTTGGCATTACTTTGCTAACACAGAAACGGCAATCAACTATGAAAAAAGAAATGTTCCTGTTACAGTTACAAATGAATACTGTACCATTAATAATTAAGAAATTTCTAGTTTACATTGGTAATTCCAAATGCAGTGAGTTAATCAATCTTTAGTGGTATATATATTGCAGTAGTTTTCTTTCTTGTCCTGACAGTTGTACCAGTATGAATGTCCTTGGCCCAGTGCTCAAGCAGAAATTGTGTGCATCAGTGCATACAAAACACCAGGAGACAAACTGCAATGTGTTGTGAGAGCATCTCAAACAATTATGAACTTGTTGTCCCTTGCACATAATCAGTCAGTCCCTGCAGCAGATGACTTTATGCCGGTCTTAGTCTATGTGCTTATTAAGGTGAGTACACAGATGAATACATTTGCTCCAAGTCTGTTAGCACAGTGAAATTGAACTACTTTGTAAGGTAAAATTTACGAGCCTTTATATATGCATAACTACAAGACATCAATCAAATCTTAATTGTTTGAATATAGTTTGTTCTCCTTTTCTCATATTATATCTTTACCTTGTCTTATTATATTTTTACCTTGTTGTCCCACAAACATTGGGGCTCCTGTAGTGCCAGGAAACTGGCTGCATCCAGCGGGCTGAACTACAGGTCAAAGAGTGTGGTGATGTTGTGTGTCTGACCCTATGGGGTGAGCACAAGACAGTTGATGAGTAAGTGTTCAGTGTCCTCAGTGCAGAAGTTGCATCTTGGGCATGAGGGATCTTGTGATTCATTAAATCAGTTTTTGTCACTTTGCGATAATAGGTTGTGTCCAGAATACTGATGAGAAAAGATTCTTCTATTATGTCTGGATGTATATCTGGTGGGTTGGTTCCAAGACTACATTAGGACGTCAATTGTTTAATGGTTGTTGGGTTATTTCAGTGTGTGCATGTTTTGTCATTGTTGTGTTTTCTCAGAAGAGGTTATTTGTGAGAATATGTTGTTATATGTGGGGCAGGGGTAAATTTCATTTCTTCCTGGGGTTGATGTTTGGGTATGAAGTGATTTAGATTAGAAGAATCTAGTGCTGTTGCAAAGAACTGAGTGCCATGCACATTACATTTCAGTGAAGTGTAATGTCTGGGTAGGTGTCCTTGTGTGTGTAATTCCAAGATTTTTTTTCATCTCTGGTTCATGTTCTCATCAACTGATGTTTTTCTGCATTTAATGACACTGGTATCCTCCAAAGGAAGGCAGCGAACCATTTTGTCAGATTCTTTATAAGTTATGCCACACACCTCTGTTGATTCTGTGGTTTTTGTAGATCACCCTCTGTTTTTTGTAGGTTCTTGAATTTGAGGTCCTGGATTTTTCCTGTATGGTTTTTCTTAGATATGCAGTCCAGAGGTTTAGAGAATACTTAACATATGGCTTTTACATTACATTTGTTAGTATACTCAAACACATTACTTTACCAATTGGCTGATAAATTGGTCAGGCCCTCTGTGAAGTTTCTGAGGCCCTGGAAGTTATGGAAGCTTCATGTTTAGAATTCCCTTCTTGTTGGTTTTATGCCAATTACATAATTAGTAATAAAACTGCCATTAATAAAAATGCCTTTCAGCTTTTTCTGGGATATATTTCTTTCTATTGAGGTGACTTGTTGCCTCTCACCTGTTGTCTAAGTTGGAGTTTTCAAAAGTCTTAAAAAATTCTTTTCTTAGTAACTCTGGGCTTTTGGAGGCAAGTTAGTGAATTTTATGGTAAACTTGAGCAGATACAAGATTTTTCATGTCTTTTAGGCTGTACACTTCTGAGTCAAGTTTAATCTAACCCCACTTGTTAGCTAGTAT
Source organism: Panulirus versicolor (assembly GCA_032361705.1). Classification (NCBI taxonomy): domain Eukaryota; kingdom Metazoa; phylum Arthropoda; class Malacostraca; order Decapoda; family Palinuridae; genus Panulirus; species Panulirus versicolor. Next base: position 9,073 of record JAUUDZ010409199.1, on the reverse strand, counting down.
TTTTTTTTCCTTTGCTCAACCACTCTTGGAAGGTTTTGTAAAGTGAACTTTTTGTACTGTTTGCCTTGTCAGATCTCTTCAAAGTCTAGGTATTTCACTGAAGATTTTCAGCATAGGATTTGCACTAAGCTCATAATGTTAAGGAAGTGTCATTTACCCCAGCCTTTCCAAAATACTCCCTTCATTGAAGGATCCAAGATTAGAGGCCTTCGGCTCTTTACTTCCACCTTCATGAATTGTTCCTTCAGTTGAATGTGGTTTATTGAATCACATCTTACCTTTTGTTTTTAGTTTAAAGCTAAACCATTTTCTCAAACCCTCCTCATATGCCATGCCTGCATGGCTTAGCAAGAGGAAAGAAAGGTAGATTTTCAAAAATGAAAAATCTACTCCTGAGATGGTGCCACATGAGAAGAGCAGTATTTCTGTTTTTCTTGTCCTCCCTAGCTCTGTGGTGTGGTCACCTTATGCTGGTGTTATGTTCCCTGAATTGTGAGTAGCTTTGTTTCTGAGTGCCAGTAGGAAGGTGGTAACAGTAGGGGCAATTGCTGATTGGTTTAAGGGTGAGCCTGCAGTGAACAAAGGCTTCAGTGATTAGTAATCATCTGTAAAGGGTAAGAAAGGCTTTGCTTTTTGGCCACTTTAAAAGTTAGGGAGGAATCCTCACTCGATATTCCCTACGGAGTATTTCATGCTCATATTGCATCACTTTGGAGGGGAAAGGCTTTTCATTTTTCAAAAATTACCTTTATATTCAATGGTGTTCCCAGACTCCGCCTTCAAGTGGGAACATTGCGAACCAGACATCATCTTGATTGAGGTTTCATTATCATCAGCAGACAGCAAGGACCATCATGGACCTTCCTGCCCCAGAGGAGTTCACTTCACCCAGCTGCCATGTAGAGCACTGACTCAAAAAAGCTGGAACCCCATAAAAGCAGTCCTAGGTTTATGTAAACTAACTGTTTTCATTAAGTCTAAATGTTCATGTATTTTACTTTTTTTATGGACAGTAGTTCAAGTATTTTACTTTTTTTTTTTACAAGCATTAGACTGTATGTAGATATGTTCAGAATTTTTTTCTAAATTCTTTTGTCTTCATATGATATTTTTATAGATAGAAATAATTTTCTTTTGGTTATTGGCTCACTTTCATTTCACATTAAAAACCTCTAAAAAAGAGAGGACTGTAGTAGAGTCAAAAGCTTGACTTACAAGCAGTTGAGTTTCATTGTTATGTAAGAATTTAAGTATTATACTTTAGGTATTCAATTTTGCTGTGCTAATTTTGAAAGGTCATCTTTTTTTTTATTAGATTATTGCTTGATCCTTGAATATATTTAAAGTTTTGGTTAATGGATAGCTGTTGCTAGACAACCCTGCTTGAGGTTACACAGCAAGTGAAGAGTCACCTTTGGCAAGGCTGTAATTATTTGACAAATGAGATTACAGTCTTGTCAAAGAACTTCTCACTTCATTTGAGTCTTTCCTGCCCTTGTTGCTGAGTGTAGTTCAGCCTTGGAGCTGCTAAAGCCCCTTGATAGGGGGCTAGGAGCTCTTTGTGAAAAGGATTCTGAGGTTGTGTGATATAATGTGTGGATGTTTTTATGTAGTCATTTTATTTTGTGACAGGCCAATCCACCAGCACTTCTTTCAACGGTACAGTATGTGAATCTCTTCTTTGAGAAGCGGCTGAAGGGGGAGGACCAGTATTGGTGGACACAGTTTTGTGCAGCTATTGAATTTATCAAGACGATGGACTATATGCCCTGACAAGTTGAACACATGTCAGAGCTGGAACATTGTATGTGCCATTATTAACATAGTGATGAGCTTCAGCTGTAATCATGCAATAATGTGATCAGCTGCTTATTGTGATTAAATTATATTTTATTTAAATCTCAGTGGCTCACATTTGAAGGCTGTGGGAACTAGCCAATGAAATTTTTGCACAAATCTCAGTAGTTGTTGAAAGGATGAAAGTGTTTTTTTCTAGTGTAAAGTGAGGAAACCTGCATCAGACTGAATTGAGTAGTAACTCCCTTATTACACATGTCCATTTCTGAATGCATGTATTTTTTCCATTTGTAACCAGGTAAGTAACTATGCGAAATGAACAAAGTAAGTGATGTTTGTTTGTGGTCAGCTTAGAAAGTGCCCATGGGTTGGTCAAGTTTCTCTGGTAGCATTTTGTTGGGATTTGATAATATTATCAGTTGCATGATGCTGATTTAGAATTTTTGTCTGAACATATTTGTATGTATCTTGATTACAAGAAATATTTATTTTGTGTTTGTTAATGACAGTTGTAGTTATCAGTTTTGTATAGATAGCCCTGTCAATTTGTCTGTTTATGATACAGCCTTCTCCTCTGTATAGCAGTATCTCTTTTATATGCTTTGGTCACATCACCTCTCACATTCCACCATACTTGCATTTGATTGACTGTTGCTGATTTTACGGTAATTGAATGAAATATGTGCAAGTTGGTTGACTAGTTGTTGTGACAAAGTTAATGGGCTTGTGGTGGTAGATTATGTTAAATAACAGATCTTCACTGGTTTAAAGTGGTTGTTTACTATCATTTAAAGGATTGATATAAGTCCACTAACCCATCTTCTTACATTAAGTTAACTTGATCAGGAGTCTGATCATGTGGTGAAAAGCAAATTTTTTTGAGTTTGGGTGTTCTACATAACTGGGACATGTGAAAGTTGTGTCTTATGGTGTGATGCATAGCTTCCTGGTAACTGCCAACTTGACAGTTTTAAAAGAATAAGGGTATTTTCAGTATAGCCCTTGCAGATGGAAAGATTATTGTGTACATTATTGTTGTACAGTGCTACAGTATTCTTTTTCTCAGAAATGGGCATCTGATTTCCATAGATTACCATTATACATGTCCATGACTGCTGTGGTGTTGTGGAACTCATATCTTCTTGTAATAGTTATCACCAAAGATGAAAATATGAATTGGCCAAAAAAGTTTCTTGATTAGTAAATTTTGCATGTAACTTACTCTGATTTATTCTTAAATGAACTGACTGTCGGTTTGGTTATCTTTTAAGTGACAAGACAAAATGTTGATATTTTTGCTTCTTTGGACTAAAATATATGTGCGATTCTTAACTGGTGTAAAATTATCATGTTGATGATCTAAAATACAGATCATTAGTTTCATCATGATTCATATATTGGTAATCTACTTTAGGCACAGTACCATTGCAGGTAGTTAAGCCTTGATTTTTTAATGCATTCTTAAGTGTTAAAATGTTCTTCCAAAGAAACCGAGTCACACCCATTCTTTAACTGTGAAGTTATATCCATATCAAACCAAAACAGTATAGAAATTTATATGCCTTGTCATTATAGAATGTTTACATCATTGCTCTTGACCATTTTGAATGTGATAATGATTCTCACTTAACATTAAATATAAATGGTTTGAGGTTCCAGATGAGAAGCTATATTTGCTATTAATTCCTGGTGCAGGATCATTGTAATAGCTTCTGCCCCATGATCAATTTCTTCGCCTCATTAACTTCATTTACTCAGTAAAAGTATTTCCAGAAAGATCCAAGATGTACCCTTCCATATGTAAATCTTGAAAAAGATTGTTTTTCCTTTTTTAACTCTATTTTGCATGGAAGAGATGCAGATTTTGTCAGGAAAATGTTTATTGTGATATTAAAACAAGAGAAGTACAACTTGGGTATTGGTGGAAGTGCATGCTATAATCTGATTTCAAAATGACCACTGCATACTGTTTATGGTACTGCTCAAGTTTTAATCAGACTCCCTTTAATGATTTTGAGCCATAATTTGCAAGGCCTTAAAGTTTGTATGTAGGTAGTGTGTGTACAGTATTAGGTAATTTAAATTGTAGACAAAATCGGTATTGCCTTAGAAGAGATTGCTTTCAAAGAGACCCAGAATCTAAACGAACTTCAGTAATCTTCAGTTCAAGGAAGATAACATGAAGACTTGCAGTTCGAGGATTTAGGTTAAGATTTCATATTTATTTATAACTGTAGGCATAGTCATGCATGCAAGACTTCCTTCTCCATAATATAGTTAAGGATATAGTTTTATCAGATATGATATCAGTATGATGTGAACAGAGGTTTGTGCTGGTGTTCTTGAAGAAAGTTTTGGTTGTAAACTTATTTTCATAAAGATATAAATCATGGGGTTAAATTTAACCAAATATGTATTTGGTCATAGATATTTTCTGATATACTTTTGAATTACTACTGATCCCAATATAGTTTATGACATAAAAGTAGGAAGCAAAATATTTGAAAAAATTGCAAGTTATGAGTTAATGATGTTTCATAGAAAAGTGAAATCCATGCTTCGAGAAGAAAGTCCGCAATATTAAAGAAAATGAAACTCATGATGTAGTGCAGTTTACCAAGAAAACCAAAAGAAAAGTACTATCTCAGTATTTTGAAATGCAGCATGTTTTATTTTCACTTGATTATCACCTTGATATCTGTTAATGTAATTGCCACTGTAAAAGTTCCTCTTGTCACAAGATATAATCATCAAACACAAAGCATATTTTTTTATAATAAATATATGGATTGCTAGTTTTGCAGGTAATCCTGCTTAAAGGTTATGTCACATGAAGAAGTTGACAGCCTCAGTAGTAAGTTGGTTGTGTTACAGCCTCACTGAATGTCCTGTGTTTCAATAGGAACATTTTTTGCATTTAGCATTTGCAGTATAACAGAATTACAGAGCATTGTAACAATTAGATTTTTATCTTTTGGGCTTACTGGCTATTACAAACAAATCTGTTTTTTAATGTCACATTCCTACTTTTGCAGGGTTTCAGGAATTTATTTGTGAATGCACCTAATTTCTCTTGTACCTTCCATACATATTTTGAAGTCATTTGAATACAGTAGAACCTTTATCTACTCCAGTACATCATTTTTCAAATCTGATTTTATCTCCAGAGTAACATTATATAGACAAAATTATTTGTATGGCAGAGTTACAGTTGTGACTACTTTTTTCCACTTGGGTATTTTAGTACCATGGAAAATTAGGAAAAAGTGGTTTGTAGTTGAGATTAAGATAATCCTACATGATCTCTGAAAAACTATCTAACTCTGTCTTTTAGCTTTAATTATCCTGATAACTCTTTCTTGCTTAGGAAGTAATCATACATCTTTATATTGGATGTGTTGTTTCCTTCACCCAAAGTTTGGTGGCACAGGCAGGATTCTCCCCAAACACTTGGTATTCTCACATCTCACATACTGCACTGTGGACAATGAAATGATAACAGCAGAAGCAGTTGTCAAAGAATATTGTATTCAGTTTGGGTATCATATAGGAAAATGTTTCACCTTTTTTATTGACTAATATTAATAGGGATAGAGGAGTAATATATTAACAAAATTAGAATACACTGAGTGACTTAACCTAGAAATAGTGACAGTATAAAAGAAAGATAAAATACGTGTTATGCTCGTTTGATTGTGAATTATGGTATTAAAGAAGACCTGGCATATCATCAAGTGAGGCTGCTGGGTAAATGTGACTAGAAGAGCCACTAATTGGAGAAACGTAAGGGGGATGATTTCCAGTTAATAGTTGTCAACTTATACAGTTCTGCCTGAGTGTGTTGCTAAGGTTTATTAGGCCTCCTACTTATGAAAATATTCCAGTGAGAAACTAGCATGGAAATGTTAAAGTACTAATTGGACTGAACAGTGTTAGAAATGACAGTGTATAATGCTGACAAAGAGAAAAGTGCCTGAGTAGTGGTCCTTGATTTGAGAGAGATTGATTTGCTGCCTCATCATATCACTGCATTTTTATATTTATTTTATATTCAGCTGAAAACTTCCTCAAAAATTATCATCACTGACAAGTTATGATTCCCCTGTTATAAATCAGTAGTTCATGATACTCTATAAAAATCTCATGTACATACTCTGTTACCTTCTTCAAGAAATGCCTAACTAGAAACTATTTAGACAAAGGACATTGAAACTTCACAAAGTGTATGGGCACTGCACTGCATTCACCATTCAAAATACTCTGTGTGATCCTTAGATTTCAGACTCTATAGTGTTTTACTTGATGTGAATATTCTGCTCAAAACATATAGTGATCTATGGAAGATTAGAAGGAGTAACACATTTAGTGTGATAAATGATGTTGATTTTTTGTCTGCTGATGAGCTACTTGCTTTGTATGACTTTCTTTGAAAAATATGTTGGATACTGAATTCTAAGCTTATATAGTAGCATATTTCTTAATGAAAAGTGAAGGCGCCAGTTGAAAAGTATAATTGATGACACAGAATAGTAACATTGTTGATTTAACTTTAGATTCAGAAAACCGTAGGAATTTTTAGCATATACATATGTAATATTCTTTTATGGAAATGCAGTGCAGATTTCCATTTTATTTTTTTTCCCCATTCATTACAATCAGCTACTTAGATATAAAACATAAAAGAGATACAAGTGTCTTCCCTTATATCAAAATGCCAGAATGGAAAGTAATAATTTAGGGCGCTACACTAGTACCAGTGAATTATTTATTGTACCTGAATTTGTTAGAAAAACACTCTTTTATATGATTAGATACTTTTGCGTATATGCCTTGAACATTGTGTCACACAGGGTATTCCACAGTGTTGATAAAGATGTTATATGCCAAGGGACAGATCAAGTCATTTCTTCTAGATGTATATTTCACTCCTCTTTGATCACTGTGATACTTTCATCCCATTTGAAGTTTTCCATTAATCTCTGACAGCTTATTTGCTATTTTTTTCAGTAATTCTAGATACTTTTGTAACTCATGTGTATTATGATTTATAGACAGCTTGTGAGTTTTCAACAAAGTAAAGGTAAGAATTAGTTTTTCTTTGTTAAAAAGATTATACAGTATAAAATGTATTTGTAAGATTTGTGTATATGTATATATGAGATTTTCTGTCATTTTTTGGTCAGTGAATTTTACACTTGTTGGGGCCCATCTCTAAACTTAAAGAGTTAATTATGCAATCCTCAAACCCCATTATGGAGGCTTTCTACAGCTTTGGGGTGGCAGATAATCTTGGTGGAAAGTAGTTTGGGCTTCTTTAGATGTTGGGAAGGTCCATGACAATGCTTCAGTATCTCCAGTCTGTTGAAGGTGACATTCTTCTCTTAGTGTTAAAACTCACAGGTGGAAGGATGGAGTGTTTGGGGCCTGAACATGCAGGAGGGTGAGAGGGATGCAAAAGATAGAAGAAATTGGAGTGATGAGGTACACAGGTGAAGACGTGGTGTCATTGAGCTGAACCCGGGCATATGAAACAGGAAAAAACCACAGTATGGTCTGTGGGACAGTGAGCTCTGATACTGGTGCAGTATGCATAACAGCTAGAGAGTGGATGTAAGCAAATAAGGCCTTTATTAATATGTTGCTGGATCTGCCTCTACATGGGAAAGAGTGAACAAGTATGATTTTTTTTTGTTCATATCTGTTAACCATTTTCCATGTTTTTGAGTTAGTGTTGGGAACAGATGAAGAAATAACCTCGTTTGCGCTCATCCACTCTCTGACCATCATGTATGATTTTCCAGAAATGGAGCCTGTCCATAATTAGGCCCCATAGACCTTCCTGTGGTTTCCTCCAGCTGCTCCATATTCCCTGTTTCAGCCCACTGATAACATACCATCCCAAAAAGAACACATTTTTCCAGTTTGTTCTAGCCCGTGCATGCCTCTGTAACCTCCTATGTGTTCAGGCCGTGAACCTTCAAAGCATTTTTCTTTATATCTCTCCGCCTCCTCGATTTTTCTCTTTTCCTTTTTTCCTCCACTCCTGAAATGTATACCCTCTTAGTCTAACTTTCCTCACTCATCCTCTTTATATGTCTATACCATTTCAGCACACTCTCTTCAGCTCTCACATACATGTTCCTCTTACTTCCATGCTTCTCTCTTACCAACTATATTATTGTCCTCAAGCATTTGATTTCCAACACATTGCCCTATTTTTTACATTTTCGTCTTAGGCCACACCTAGCATCCATAGTACATCAACAGAATTACTGTATTGTCAAACTTGCTCATCTTTGCTCTCAAGGAAAATGTGCCCAAGGCCTTTACCTCCTCACCAATCCTATGGCGCACTTCACCTCCTATGGCTCCATTCGCTGCCATAGCCACTCCCAGGTATCTAAAACACTCGATTTCCTCCAGGTTCTCTCCATTTGAACTCACACTCCAAGTAACCTGTCTCTTTTCACTGCTAAACCTAACTACCTTCCTTTTATTCACATTTACTCTCAACTCTTTCCTTTCACGCACTCTCAAAATCATATCATCCACAAAAACCAACATACCTCTCAGGCACCACAACACCTAGCACACTGCACACCAGATCCTGTCTCCATGACCATTGCATTCACCACCCCCTGCGACAACGAGGTAGCGCCAGGAAACATACAAAGAAAGGCCACATCTGCTCACATCCGTTCTCTAGCTGTCATGTGAAATGCACTGAAACCAAAGCTCTCTATCCACATCCAGGCACCACAGACCTTTCCGTGATTTGCCACAGACGTTTCATATGCCTTGGTTCAGTCTATTGATGGCACGTTGACCCCAGTATACCACATCATTCCAGTTCACTCTATTCTGTGCATGCCTTTCACCCTCTTGCATGTTTGCATTTTTAGGTCCTTATTGCTCAAAATCTTTTTCACTTCATCCTTCCACCTCCATTTTGGTCTCCCACCTCTCCTTGTTCCCTCCACTTCTGACACAGATATCCTCTTTGTCAATCTTTCCTCTCTCATTCTCTCTATATGTCCAAACCACTTCAATACACCCTCTTCTGCTCTCTCAACTACACTCTTTTTGTTACCACACATCTCTCTTACTGTTTCATGACTTACTTGATCATACCACCTCACCTCCTGTAGGGAGGAGTAGTGCCGGGAATAGATGAAGGCAAGCAAGTATGAATATGTACATGTGTATATATGCATATGTCTGTGTATGTATATGTTGATATGTATATGTGCATGTATGGGCATTTATGTGTGTGTGT
>JAUUDZ010409188.1:1671-15305 GCA_032361705.1 Panulirus versicolor | reverse complement strand
TCTTCATTTCTCTGCCAAGTTTTTATATATTTCAAAAGATTCATACTGCAATCATATTCCAAACAATCCTCTAAATAACAATTTCAGCAACAAAAGATATTGGATTTATGGCTCCAATAATAAAAATGAAACCCATCATTCAATCATCATCAAAATCACTTCATTTATATGCAGCTCAGATGCACATTCATCATTGCCCACTCAGACTACAGTATGTCATTCATTTTTTTTAATTCTTGCAAGCCATCAATCAATCTTTGAACGCATGCCAATGCACTTAACCAGAAGTCTTTCTCACATAAGAACAAACTTTAATGCATACAAAAGCTGCTCCAAAATCACCAAAGCAAACAAAATTGGTGCATTTGACAAAATGCCTTTCAATAATTTGAAGATTCACTTTATGATCCTCAGTAAATGAATTTTACTAATGCTTTTTACTACAACCAATTTTCAAGGTATTCACACATTTTAAATGTGGCAAAAATTTCCTCTTCATTTGTTATGTGCCTGTCAGCTAAAAACAGCAAATACATGGAATGTGTTTTTACTTTACCTTTCATTTTTCCACACCTATTCTGCCTCTCTTTAAAAAACCTAACCTTTCCTTCTCCTTGGAAGCATGCCTTGGTGCAGCCCATCCCAAGATCACTCTCACACCCCTAACTACAGTCCCACTACTGTGCTCTCAGGTCTGCTATCTCAATCTTAGAAACTCTTCTTAATTCTCTTTAATGATCAGAATCCCATTCCCTTCTTTCTGAACACAAATATATTCTATGTACACAGGTGATGTTCTCTTCTATATAACTCACCTCTGGTCCTCCTCTCTCAGGGATTTAGGTGTCTTTTTTGTCATGACCCTTGACATCTCCAAAGCATCTGAGGGTGTGGCATTAGATTCTGCTTTTTGAACTCCCTATTCACTTCTATGCTGATGATTCTTCTTTACACAATTAAACTTACTTGCCACTCCTCTTCCTTCTAATCCTCATTCTCTTTCTTAAACTGAACATATCCTCTCTCTCAATTCAGACCTATGCAGCATCTTAAAATGGGGAAACAAGGACCTTGCTACATCTAATGGTGCAATTTTTCCCTATATCTTTAATCATTAGTTTTCCTCTGTTCATTTTCAAAACACCATAATTCAACCTTGTAAATAGATAAAAATGTTGAGCAGAATCATACTCTTCACTTCATTCTGGTTCAAATCAATATAAAAAAGTCTGCTTCCCAAAATATAGTAGTGTTGTGAAGGTGCTGTAATAATTTTTCTTGAGGGCTACCATTTCAAATACGCAGCAGTTTTTTCACCTAGTATGAAATATTGCTCACATGTGGGGTGGTTCTTTCTCCACCTGCTTATCAACCAGAGGGAAATCAAAAGCCTTCTGTCTTATTAATCCCCCAAGCATCATTTCTCCTCAACCATCCCTTTCCGTATGCCACAAAGTTGCTGCTGCTCTCTCCGTTCTACAAGCATCATTTTTTCTTTTATGCTCATACAATGTTTGCACCAGCCTCCACTCACAAGGCTTTGTAGACTGTTGGCTGATGCTTTCTAAAGTTTCTATGTGGAGATTGGCCACTCAAGGACTGACCATTATATCTTCCTCTGGACAGTCTAAAACACCTAAGAGGCCCTAATTATTTCTATTTTCTTTTTCTCTTATCTTATTCCCATAACCCTAGATGGCTTTTAACTGTGACATGTTTCATCCATTACATGTTTTTCTTTATAAAAACTGCAATAACCAGCACTTACCTTGAAGTGGGAAGATGTAAACTGCCCCTAGTAAAATGATACAAAAAATCAAAGGCTACAGTTTGAATTTGACTTAAGAGCGGACCATAAAGTGAACTTTTTCCTTGTGTTAAACATAAATGCCAGCAATTCATCCTAAAATGGTAATCAGTGCACTTCATTCTAAAATACATCAACTAAACTTCCAAGAAAACCTTATATGGCTGCAAAACACAGCATACCTCCTTTTAGAGTGACTACATTTTGGGGGTACATCCTGTTTTAATGATTCATGCAAGTTTATGACTGTTACAATCTTGAAGATTAGGTAAAACCAATCAACCTTACCAAGCCCCTAATGTGGACATTCTGCTGCTCAACCCTTGTACACCTTAATGTGACCCTAGCCTGCTTCACGATAACCTAAATGTGTTGTAAAGAAAAATAAACATTAAAATTAACAAGAGGCCAAATTAATGCTTCTCATCATTATTAGATTTTCTTCTGCATTGCTACTACAGTGCTCGGAGGATGCAACTAATGTTGTAAGCATGATTTGCAGCATCAGATTGTCCTGAACCATCTTTTAATGAGGGGAGAGTAAGGATTACATACACAGCAAGGCAACTGTAAGGTTATTTGATGTAAAAGTATATAATTCACATGTAAAATATCTACAGAACCTATAAAACCTTACTCAGTGGCCAAAATGATAGCTGAAGCATACTGCCATTAAATCCACTAGATGCTAGGAATGCAGCATCCCTTCAAGTTCTCACTCATGATTGTGAGGATACATCTTGTCCAGAATACTGAACAATGAGATATATATGTGAGGTTTTTGAAGGCTCTGCTGATTATTGACAAACATGCTATACCTTTACTTTAATTAATATCAAATTTTCCTAGATTTACTTACATAGCCTTGTTTCATATTATTCAATGAAATATAATGGTCATCATCAAGCTCCACAACTGCTATTATATTCTTTAAACCCTACACTTGCATTACAGAACAAAATCACCCAATACACAAAGTTAATAGCTATGCAGAGATAAACTAGACTTTTACTTGCAAAATAACTATTTGGTAGAACTTAAGTTGGTATCAGTTGTTGTCTAGATTAGCTCTTCATTACTATCATTCTTGAATACTGGGTGACTTCTGCACCACTAGAGTCGTGCTTAAAGAATATAATATCGATTGCAAAACTTGATTTAATGCATTTTGTTTCATTAAATGATAATTAATAAGGCAATAATGGTTATATCACAGAAAATTTGGTTAATCAATGTGTACGTAGGTAATACACTTGTAAAATATCAACAGAACCATTTAGGACCTCACCTAACTACCTACATACCTGCACAGTGAAATGATACAAAACATCTGGCAACATACTAGCAGCACTCAATCATGGATGTCACTGTTGTACTTTTACTAGAATACTGAAAATCAAGATGAATTTTGCGTGCTACAAAGGTGAGACTATTATAGGCTCTGTTGACTTTTCATTATCATATTATTTCTTTCACTTTTCCCTTATACTATACTATTACATTATCTTATTCAATATCGTTTGACAAAATACAAGGTAAAAGTCTAATTAACTCTGTATTACTAGTAGTTAGGATATTGAGCAATTCTGTTCTGCAGTACTAGTGTAGTGTTTTGAGAATTCAGTAACAAATGCAGAACATGATCCTAAGCATTATACTTTATTGAACAATATTTAGGTAATAATAATGAATATTTTGTATATCACAGAAAATGTGGGGTTAATTAATGTTTATGAAAGCAAAACACTTGTAAAACTCAAACAGATTTATGACAGTGTCACTTAGTAGCCAAAATGTATGGCAGAAATGATTTATTCACTTATCATACTTTGTCGCTGTCTCCCGCGTTAGTGAGGTAGTGCAAGGAAACAGACGAAAGAATAGCCCAACTCACCCAAATACACGTTTATACATACACGTCCACACGCACATATACGTACCTATACATTTCAACGTATACATATATATATATATCCACACAGACATATACCTATATACATATGTACATAATTCATACTTGTTGCCTTTATTCACATGTGTACATAATTCATACTTGTTGCCTTTATTCATTCCCATCACCACACCGCCACACATGAAATAACAACCCCCTTCCCCCGCACGCGCGCGAAATAGCGCTAGGAAAAGACAACAAAGGCTCACACTCAGTCTATAGCTGTCATGTATAATGCACCGAAATAACAGCTCCCTTTCGACATCCAAGCCCACAAAACTTTCCATGGTTTACCCCAGACGCTTCACATGCCCTGGTTCAATCCATTGACAGCACATCGACCCGGTACACCACATTGTTCCAATTCACTCTATTCCTTGCACGCCTTTCACCCTCCTGCATGTTCAGCCCCTGATTGCTCAAAATTTTTTTCACTCCATCCTTCCACCTCCAATTTGGTGTCCCACTTCTCGTTCCCTCCACCTCTGACACACATATCCTCTTTGTCAATCTTTGGCAGAAATATGTCTGAAATTTACTAAACAATCTGGTCTTCGCAGGACAGCATTGCTACTCGTGTGTTATCTGTAGCATTTAGGGCCATTTTCAAAATGCTTTACCATGGTTCTGACTGGTATATTCTGACATTAGTGTTGAATACTAAGAAGAATCTGAGCTACAAGAAAGGTTGGGTGAGGCTTTCAGAGGTTGTGTTCATCTTATACATGTGTATAACAAATCTTTACATTAATCTTCATTTTCCATGAAATACATGCATCCCTATTTCATATTTTTATTCAATAAAATAGAATGCTCCACATCAAGCGCCACAAATGTTTTTGCATTCTCAGAAGCAAGTCACACAGAACAAAATCACAAAATAAAAAGCTGATAACAATGCACAGCTAAACCAGACTTCTAAGATATATAATACTCCAGTACACTAGGAATGCAGTACAAAATCACTCTACTTAAAGCTCACAGCAGTGCAGTGGAAAGTCAGAACATTTTTGGCAAGTTTTTGCATAAGCATGAGAAGCAAAGGAAGGAATCCTAATTCTACTAAGTTCAGCAGGAATCTTCCAGAGCTCTTATCTGTCACTTTCCAGAAGTGCATGAAAAGGGTTATGAGAAAACAATAAAATTTTACCCAACAAGCTTAGAATTGGTAACCCCAAACCCCCAAACCTTGGCCTACCTTAGTGTTACCCATACAAAATATTTCCCAAATACTGAGACACATGTTTGGCAAATCTAGTAATAATATGATTTGTTACACCAATGCCAACATTAATGTACATGTTGGCATAACCAATATTTTCTCAATTTACAAGTTTTCGAGAAGGTAGCATTAGCAGGTACATAAGAAAGCCCAATGACATTATTTTTGCCAATAAGACAATATCTGGTAAATGTGACGTACTTAAATGTTTTAATATAATTTCTAAGAAACTTATTTTTGATACATGATTCTTGTACTCCTCTCCTTCATAGAGGCAATTATCACTGTTAAACCCCAAACAGTACAGTAAGAGAAAATTGTATGAACAATGACTTAGATCCATATTCAAGCACAACATCATCTTACATTCCAGTAAAACTATAAAATAAAGACTCCAGCCCGACCCCAACCCACGGTAACAATAAAGCTCACCTCCCTGAAAATTGTACACTGGCATAACTGTGAACTTTACAGCATTTTACAACACCTCAGCTTACCTTGACCTGGTCAGGTTGTATCATGAAATAATTTACCGTTCAAACTCTCGTTCTTCCGCAGAAAGTATTGAAAAGGTTGTCAATCACTTCCAGAAAGATGACCTATTAACCATCTATCATAAGATGGCAACGTAATATCCACTCACATAAAGCAGACACTTCAATGTAACGTATAATCTCGACCACAGATGACAATTATCTTGTTAGGACAGTTACTGTGTTGGCCAAGATGGTGTCAGGGTCAGACTCGAGAAACAAATCTTATTTCTGGCCTGGTAGTCTTCACCAGGTAACCCCGTACCTCACTACCACTCCATCTTTACTAATATCAATTCACGTTTACCACAAAGTTATTTTAGTAATAATATTTTGTTTAGATTGTACAAATCTTATGATTTTAAGAAATTGAAATAACTCGCGTAGTACAGTTCCCACCCTACATTATAATGACGAACTTTATATTAGAGATATTTGGATGGTTGACTTTGGAGAAAGGTTTCATTAAAGAATATTTGGTTATAGTAACGAAATACATCTTTGGTCTCTACAATTTTACTATAGATTTCAGGATGTCAGGTAATAGTGTACTTCATACATTAGCACATGTCCTTCCGTTCATGACTGAAGCTTTTGATAAGTTTGTTGAGGCAAACCACAGATGGCTGACCTCTCGTTTAAGATCATCATCTTTATTTAGATCATTTAACTCGTCGACCACAAAAGTAAACCTTCCTATCACTGAACTAAGCATGTGTATTCAATTTAGCCCATTTACAAGAGACATTCCGTATAAATCGCATGCATTAATAGCAAACAGAATCCAATACAAATAATTAATTCACATATATTAGCACAAGGCGTGAAGATCATTGAGAATTCAGACTAAATTGTTCTTCATTCCTAATAGTGTCAGATTTAAGTTGGGTTTGTTGTCAGGTTAGGATTTTCAAATTCCTATGTAGACTAGAAGAAACGATTTATTACTTGATTCATTAACGTGATACGTGAGTGGCATAATCCTCCATGACTAACAGGTTGGTGTGGGTCCTAAGCTCTAGTGGTCATGGTTTACAAGGGAAGGGAACATCAATAACATATATGACTCCTAAATCAACTGTATTTGCCGGAGAGTTAGATGGACTACTGAACAGTGAACCTAAATTATGAAACCCAGTTAAATACACCAGTAAACTGAGGAAAACATCAGAGATGATGAAAATTTCCCTTAAAATCACAGTAAAATTATTGAGATGTTTTAGAATTTTCTTCAGGTAACTGTCTAGAAAAAGACACTATCAGGAAAGCTCAATATATGAGGAAACATTCAGACTTACATCCCGATCATAAGCACAGCGTTCACACCTTGATAACGTAAGGCAATATCACCAGTCCTCGGGCTAGGTGTCCCTTACCTCAAGAGTCTTGCTCTGTTCCCTGCCAGGTGAGCGGAGTCTCTTTCCCCTGCCAAGTGGAACTGAGTCTAAGTCTGTCCCCCTGTCAAATGGAACTCTTTTGTTCCGTCCCCTTCCAGATGGTGAGGAATATCCTGGTTTTGTACTCTGCCAAATGGAACAAAGCCTAGATCTGTCCCCTGTCATTTAGAGCACTACTGATCTGTCCCCCTGATAGGTGTAGTAAAAGTCCTGGTTTATACTCTGCCAGATAGGGCAGCATCCAAGTCTGTCCTCTGCCAGGTGGGACAGCATCCATGTCTGTCCCCTGCCAGCTGGAGCAGGGTCCAGGTCTGTCCCCTGTCAAGTGTAGCAGAGTCCGGCTCTGTCTTCTGCGGGATGGAGCAGTTTTGATTTGTCCCCTGCCAGATGGAGCAGAGTCCTACTCTATCTTCTGCCAGATGAAGTAGATGGTTTATTCCATGCCAGGTGGGTCAAAATACCGGTGTCTTCCTTCCCATGTGAATCCTACTGTCTCCTCCCAGTTGGAACAAAATCCAGGTCTGTCCTCTGCCAGGTCAAGCAGAATTCGAGTCTTTTCCCAGCCATGTGGAGCAGAGACCTGGTCTGTCCCCTTCCAGGTGGAGCAGAGCCCTTGTCTGCTACCTTCCAAGAGGACCAGAGTACTGGGCTGTTTCTATGCAAGTGACGCCGAGTCCTTGGCTTTCCCTCCCAGTTAAAACAGAGTCCTGAGTTGTCCCCTCCCCGTTGAAGCCCTGGTCTTGTCTCTTCCTAGGTAGAGTATAGTCTTGGTCAGTTCCTTCCCACATTGAACAGTCTCCTAAATGGAACAGTTCTATTCTGTCCTGGGCTGTCTGCAAAGTTGGTAGTGTGATCGATAAAATATTTCGTTTGTAATCTGAACTGGAAATATTATGATATAACTCTAAAAACTTCATACCATACTAGTGCAGTAAAAAAATAATACAGTAATTTCATACCTCAACATAAATAAAACTTTATTGTGCCACACTAAACACTAAATATCAAGTGATCGAATTATATGGGAGTTTATCGAACTTGCTGATATTAAGGACAATATCATAAATAAAGAGGCATAAACATAGACAAAAAAAAATGTTGCAAGCACGTGGTAATTAGCTGATATCCAGAAGTTCTTCCAGTTCCCGCCAGAGACAAATGAAGTGATATTGGCATGGTTAATGATGGCTGCGCAGTGATCCAGCACATCAGTGGATGTCAAGTTGCACCCTTTTTTTTCTACCTCACCCATGCATGGACTGCTGGTGTTCTATCCACAATCTCTCCTTGACACAAATAACTTTTGACAACTTGCACTTTTTGCCAGCCCTACTTTTTGGCAAAATGATAGGAGCTATATATAGTAGTGGTAATTAGGAAAGGAGCAATAGATAGGAGCAGTAATTAGGAAGTTAGATAGGAACTTTATGTAGAAACATTAGGTAGGAGCACGAGCTGGGAGCATTAGGTAGTAGTTGTGATGCTGGGCAGGAATATTAGGTAGATATAGGTAGAGGCAGTTGGTTGTATTGTTGGACAGAATATTAGGTAGGCACATTAGGTAAAGGTAGTTGGTAGGACCAATAGGTAGGTGCCTTTGAAAACATTGCATTAGAGTTACCCTCTCCCAGTGGCCTTTTAAGGGTGAGGCAATAAAGGCTATGAAGCAGCATGAGTTCAGCAGTAATGGAGACTCTTGTCATGGCCATTCCTTTAGGGAGTTCCCAATGGGAACAGGCATCAGAGATATAGGTAAATACAGAGAAAATTTATCACTGTTAAAGTTACTCTCCAGAATCCTAATGTACCTAGCACTGATATGGAAAGGTACAGAAAATTTTTTTTTGTGTCATACCATTTCTGGAAAAAAATCACTATAAATTTCAAAACATACTTGTCAAGAAAAAAAAAAAAATTATCAAGCTATACTACTCAGCCAGCCTTGGCAGTCTTCTCCTAAGTCAGAGAGTTATGACAAGTGGTTTCATGAAAAGAAGAGGTGGAGAAAGCCTTCTTTATGATGGAGTGGATGGGATTGCAGTTGAATTTCTCAAAGAAGAAATGACATTGTTGTTGGTCAGTCGGGATGTTTAAGGTATATATGGCTGAAACAGTGCCTTAGGGTTTGCTGAATGCCTATATATTGACACCTTATAGGGGGTGCAAATTTAAATATACTAGTAAGGTGTATGGGTTGGTGGAGAAGGTTGTGACATACACAGAGCATCAGACTGGGAATGAACAGTGTAGCTTCAGGAGTGGTAGAGGATGTTTGGATTAGGTGCTTGCTTTGAAGAATCTATGTAAAAAATACGAGAAACTGATGGATTTTCATGTGGCATTTATGGGTCTGGAAAAGCACGATATGGTTAATAGAAATGCTTTTTGGAAATTATCACAAATATATAGTAGAGTAGGAAAGTTACTAGAAGCAGGGAGGAGTTTTTATCAAGGTAGTAACATGTGTGAGAGTAGGAAGAGAGGTGAGTGAGTGGTTTCAGGTGAAGTTGGGTCTGTGGTTATTTATGATTAGGGTGGTTAGGGAAGTAAATGGAAGGGTCTTAGAAAGAGGTAGGTCTGTAGTCAGTTGAGTCAGTTGGTGTTTGATGATGCCATGACTCGGTTGGCATACTTGAAAGAGAAACTGCTGAAGCTGGTGTTTGCATTTGGAAGAATGTGTGGTAGAAGAAATATGAGATTTGATGAGAATAAAAGTAAGAGAGAGAGAGAAGTTTGTAGGGGATTTTTTTTTTTTTTTTTCAAGGCTCCAGTCACAGACAAAAGTCCACATCAAGGCGGGGCCTTAATTGAAACATTGAGAGAATAATGAAATGGAAAAAGGAAAGACAAGGAAAAGTATTTATGAATTTTGGAGGAGAAAGATCTGTCTTGAAATGTGCCAGGTCATAGTTATTGAGAAAAACATGAGAAGGCAGAGAGTTCCAAAGCTTCGACATGTAGGGAAAGAAGCAGGTATCAAAATGACCCACCTTTGAGATGTCAATGACCACACATTATCATGTGATGCAGCAGTTTGCCAAGTACTGTGCAGTCTACCTATTGGCGGGAGCACACAAGCAGCCAGATCATGGTAGCTAAAACAAAGTAATACCTATAGAAAAGTGAACCAACATTGTGACATACAGCAGTGGGAGTCAAGTATGGAAGTTAGCCTGAAATTGTATGTCAGATTG
This sequence comes from Panulirus versicolor, assembly GCA_032361705.1. Lineage (NCBI taxonomy): Eukaryota > Metazoa > Arthropoda > Malacostraca > Decapoda > Palinuridae > Panulirus > Panulirus versicolor. The sequence continues at coordinate 5,201 of JAUUDZ010409188.1, read as the reverse complement.
CTTTTGACTCATCTCTATAAAGTAAGCATACAGAGCTAGAACCACCCCAAATGTGAGAGCTATACTTCACTCAAGGACAAATCAATCTCTTGTTTAAACGAAGCAACTGTTCAGAAGAAAAGAAGTCTCAACATATTAACAAGACACCCAGTTTCTTAGAGGCAAGCTTAGCTATTCCTGTAATGTGTTGTTTCCAAGAAAGTATGTTTGCTGAGTGAAGAGGTGGAATTACAGAACCATCAAAGGAGGGATGAGAGTTGTAAGTTTTCAATAGAGAGAGGGGTAGAAACTGGGTCTTGGAGGCATTATACTTAACAAGATTTTGTCTAACCTAAAGAGATATCCTGTCCAAATCTGAGTTTATTGAGGAAGTTGTGTCAAGACGAGATGCAGATCAAATAAGAGAAGAGGGAGTTATTAACAAGTTGTGTCAAGACTAGATGCAGATCAAATAAGAGAAGAGGGAGCAGAATTGAAGGATGTGGATGAATGCAGTGTTGTGTCAGTATATGAGTGTACTGGAATATTTGTGGGGGAGAGGAAATCGTAGAAAAAATGGAGTAAAAGTTTAGGGGACAATACAGAACCTTGGGGGACACTGCTGTTGATAGAGAAAAGATGGGAGGCTGATCTATCAACAACCACAGATAGATTGGCTCAAGAGGAAGCTAGATATGAAGGAATAAAGTGAGGGAGGAAACCCAAAAGAGAGAAACTTAGAGATGAGACCCCGATACCACACCCTGTCAAAAGCCTTAGATATGTCAAGGACAACTACACATGACTCCCCAAAATCTTTCAGGGATGATGACCAGACATATGTAAGATAGGCGAGAATATCACCAGTGGATCTCACTTTACGGAAGCCATACTGGTGATTAGAGAGAAGACTGATTTTCAAGGTGTTTAAGGATATGAGAGTTGAGGAGGGATTCAAAGACTTTGGAAATGGTAGATGTCAAAGTAATAAGACAATAGTTAGAGGGGTAAGAATGGTCACCTTTCTTAAAGATGAGATGTATTAATACATGTTTCCAAGATGGAAAAAATTTTGGTTTTTAAGCAAAAACAGAACAAATGAGCAAGTGAAGGTGCAAGTCCAGAGACATGCTCTTTCAGTACATGGGAATGGATGCCATCAGGACCATAAGCCGTGCTTGAGTCCAGAGAAAGAAGCACTTTTTGGACTGTCCAAAGAGATTATGGGAAGAGGCATAGGATTAGTAAGAGGAGCATCAGGGGGTGAAGGAACGTTAGAGTCATCCAAGGTGGAGTTAGATGAGAAATAGGAACCAAAGAGAGTTGTTTTGTCTATGGGAGAGACAGCTATAGTATCGTCAGAACAGAAAAGTGAAGGAAAGGTAGAGCGACAGAAGGTTGTTAGAGATGTCCTAAGCTAAAGACCAGAAAGACCTGTAAGTGGATGATGGGGAAAGGTTATCACACTTACTTTGAAAACAAGAATGCTTCATCTCACAGATAACATGCTTGCAGTGATTACAGACAGTGATAAAAGCTGAATGGGAGCCAAAGGAGAGTTTTTCCAAGCCCAATATGCCCAATCCTTTGTCTGAATGGCCTCAGAGCAGGAACATTTGAACCATGGATTAGGTGAAGAGGTTGTTTTGGAGGAAGATGGGATAAATGCCTCCATTCCCGCAAGAATAACCTCTGCTATGCATTTGGTGGAGATAGAAGCATCACCACATGAGAGACAGTAATTTACCCAGGGAAAGTCAGAAAAGAAGTTATGAATGTTATATTAGTCAGCTTTGTTGAGGTGCCAGTAATGACGCTTAGAAGGGGCTGTCATTAAAATAGATACATTTATGAGAGTAAGATCAGATGAACCAATTGGGAGTGTTATTGTGCATTTACAGTGGGATGGTCTAGAGATGAAAAACAAATCCACAATATTAGGAGATTGCTCACAGCAGTCAGGAATATAGGTAGAGTGGAAGATACTTTGCTCTAAATCATTGAGAATAGAGAACATGAGGGCTTTAATTGCTCCCCTATCTGTAAGGTTGGAATTCAAGGGAACGTAGAGGAAGTGGAGTATGTTAGATGCCAGAAAGTGGATGTAGCAGTGGATATAATTATGAAAGCTGGAGTAACGCACATGGTGTGTGGGGATATAGGGTCCTGAGCACACTAAGAAGTGCTTGGAAAGAGATGTCAGTCTGAGAGGGCAAAAAATCCTCCCCTCTCATTTTTTAATTTTCCAAAAGAAGGAACAGAGAAGGGGGCCAAGTGAGGATTTCCCTTAAAGGCTCAGTCCTCTGTTCTTAACGCTACCTCGCTAACGCGGGAGATGGCGAAGTATGAAAAAAAAAGAAAAAAAGAAAAAAGTCTTAATGGTGTGCTATGGATGCACGGCATGGTCTCTAGATTAAGAAGTTTGGAGGGAATTGGATTGGAATGGATATGAAATGTGAGGACAATATGTGGTATGAGGAGGGTTGATAGGGTAAGAGATGTGTGGCAGTAAAGGGAGCAAGTATGAGAGAACTGAAAAGGGTATGCTGAAATGGTTTGGACTTATGGAGAGGATGAGTTAAGGAAAGGCTGACCAAGGCAGTTCATATGTTGGTTGTGGAGGTAACAGGAAGAAGGGGAGACCAAAAGAAGTCAAAGGATGGAATGAAAGAAGCTTTGAGTGACTGGGATCTAAGTACAATGGGTGTAAGGCATGCATGGGATAGTGAATTAGAGCAATGCAGTATGCAAAGCATTGACCCAGGGAACATAAAGAAGTCCAGAGGAATCACATAAATGTCTGTGGAGCTTAGCTGTGGTTAGGGTAGCTCTGGTCTCAGTGCATTATACATGGCAGAGAGTAGATGTGAGTGAATGAAACCATTTTTCATCTTTTCCTGGTGCTACCTTACTGAATAGCAAATGGTGTGTGAGCAGAAAAAAAAATCACTGAAAGGGCATAATATGAATTGTGCAGTTAGAGGGTTTAAGGGCTATCATTAAAACAGTTGTGGGTTCCTGGCACAGGCAAACCTTGCAATATTTGTGAACTGCATTTTTCTGCCCACATGAAGGACCCTATGCTTCCTTTGCCAATCTGAAAGATGTATAAATGCCAGATATCACTCCTAAATTGAACACACAGAAATGTCCATAAGACTCAGTTACTCACACATTACTGTGATGAAAAAATGCCAATCACTTTTCTCATCTTACGATGAGGTGTAAACACATAAGTTTGTAGAATATAACATTAAAGAAAAAGTAACTGTACAAGCACAGGGAAGTAAGAGTAAGGATCACATGATGGGGTAACTATGTGCACACTCAAATTAAATGGCAGTAGCATATGAAGATTTAAAGCCTTAGCAGTAGCATATGATGTCTAAATGGCTTATAGTACTTGTCATTATTATTTCCAATATTGCTAAAACTCCACTGTCTGTAGGAGATGATTTCATAGGAATCTACCATCCTAAGAGAGTTTAGTAAGGTTTCTGTATTGTTTAACATAAACCTATGTATACTGGTATCCAGTACAGTGTTTCAAT
>JAUUDZ010409177.1:0-15307 GCA_032361705.1 Panulirus versicolor | reverse complement strand
AAATGAATTTCATCCAAGACATCAAATAAATATTCTAAAAGGTCATCAACTGGAACTTTTATGAAAAGTGAGTAAACTTCAAAACTAACTAGTTTGAAATCAAAATTGATATTGATATTGTTTAGCTTGTTGACTAAATCTACATTGTTCATGACATTAGAATATGATACCTTATCCACTAAAGGGTTTAATAAAGAAACTAACCATTCTGACAATTTATATGTGATGGAGCCTATTGACCTCACTATAGGTCTTGCTGGAAAATTTTGTTTATATGTTTTGATAAGTCCATACATATAAGGCAATGAAGGGGACAAAGATGACAAACTTTGATAAGAGAACCATTACGTTTCAATTACAACTTCATCTCTTTATTGAAATGAGAATTAACTGCTTCCAAGGGACTCTTACTGAGTTTAGAATATGTTGTGTCACCATTTAAAAGATCATTCATTTTAGATAAATAGTTACTTTCGTCTGAAATCACAACAGTGTTAGCCTTATCTGCTTTAGTAATGTGTGAATCCTTGTCTTTCTTTAAGGTGTTAATAGCTCTTGTAAATCTTTTAGGGCAATTAGGTTCCACTGGTTTTGAAAAACTGGCATACACTAAACCCTTATCGATATCAATTTCATCATTAGTTAAATTACTGAATTTCTCAAAATTACAAAAATTGCAAGGAATCCTGAAGTGTATTAGGCTATGGATTAAGTTTTGTGTGCTCTAACAGCGAAGCCAGCTGTGTTGATGTCACAAAGTCTTTTTGTAATTTAGAGAAAGTGGATAGGAACGCGAACATTCGTAGAACCCCTGTGTAACAGGCGGAAAAGCTACCGTTCTATGAAGGTGCGCGTTCCGATGCACTTGGTTCGTATTCATATACCTCCGCGAGTACATAGCATTCGAATAGTTATTTCCTATTAGTCAAAGCTCATAGCCTAGCGGTAGCATTCCCGCCTGTTACACAGGGGTCCTGGGTTCGATCCTGGCTGTTGGAGGCTTGTATGTTGTATGAAGGAGCGCGTTCCTATGCACTTTGTTCGTATTCATATACCTTCGCGTTGTACAGTTAGGTTCTGTAAAATGTTATCTGCTGGCTATGTGAGCCTGTTGGGAAATGACCGGTGTAGACCCCGTTCCTCACCAGCGTGAGACGAAGGGTATTTGAGTACATATCATTCGAACAGTTATTTCCTATTAGCCAGGCCCATAGCCTAGCGGTAGCATTTCCGCCTGTTACACAGGGGTCCCGGGTTCGATCCTGGCTGTTAGAAGTTTGTATGTTCTATGAAGGTGCGCGTTTCTATACACTATGTTCGTATATATATATATATATTTATATACCAACCTACCACATTGTATATAGTACGTTGTGTGACATTGTAATCCATAAACATATTACTGTTTTCTATGATGAATAATAACAAAGCTCAGGTTTCCACCATCATCATCTTTCAGTCTGGCTGGTACCATGATATGGCGGTGCGTACAGTCTGGCTGGTACCATGATATGGCGGTGCGTACACACGTCATTAATACTTCGAAGCAACGCGTCCTTCAGTCCTTCTTCTCTGGCGTGTAGTGGTTGACCCTGGGCTTCAGGAGGAGGTAGTGCCCAGTAGGCCCGACCCCAGGCAGCTCCTGACGTCCTCAGTCTACTCTCCCCCGCACGACCAGCCTTCCTCCTCCGCCACTCGCCCCTCACCCTCCGTCCGCTTCACTTCCATACTGGTAAGTCCAGCACTAGCATCGTTTACCGTACTTGTTAGAAACAATTTTTACGAATATCTTTATTTCCCTACACGTTGGAAATAGTAAGTACGTTTTATAATTTCTTTTTTTCTCGCTTAGTGTAACGTTACCATTATCGGATCAATTATTATCTTTTTATCTTTCATTTATAGTCTGTGTCATGAAGAAAAGAGAACACGTAGTGTGGTTTACATTTAGACACATTTCTAGATAGGAAAAAGAAAATGAACCTTATGATAGATACTTTGGAGAAAAATAATGTGGTTTTAGAAGTCGTAAAGGATTTGTAGATCAGGTCTTTGCTTTTAAGAATGTGTGTCAGAGATACAAATAAATAATAGGATTTGCACGTGGCGTTATGAATCTGGAGAAAGCATATGGTATGGTTAGAAATTCTCTATTGAAGGTGCTGCGAATAATTTGTATTGGTGTATAGTTATCAGAAACAGAAGTTTTGATCAGGAGATTAAGATCATGTGGAAGGTAATAGAATATATGGTGCGGTAAGATAGCTACTGAAAGCAATGAAAAGTTTATATCAACAGTGTACGGCGTGTTTACTAGTTGGAAGAGAGAGCGAGTGGTTTCAAGTGAAGGTTGGCCAGCAGTGGGGGTGAGTGATATCGCCATGAACTGTTCAATTTGATTAGGGATGGGATGATGAGGGAGGTTAATGCAAGGGTCTTGGAGAGAGGAGCGAGTATGCAGTATGTAGGGGATGAGGGAAAAAACAGGTATGGTTGAAGGAATAGTGGTTCCGACAGTGTTATATGGTTGCGAGGCGTGGGTTGTGCGGAGGAGGGTGGCTGTTTTGGAAATGAAACGTTTGTGGACAATATGTGCTGTGAGGTGGTTTGATCGAATGAATAATAAAACGGTGAGAGAGGTGTGGTTATAAGAAGAGCGTAGTTAAGAGTGCTGAAATGGTCTGGGCATATAGAGAGAATAAGCGAGATGAGGTTGACAAAATGGATATATATATACGTGTCAAGTGGAGAAAACGAGAAAGGGGAGACCAAATTTGAAATGGAAAGATGGATTGAAAAATATTTTGAATGGTCGTAGCCTAAGCATACAGGAGGGTGGATGATGTGTATGGGATTGAGTGCAGTGGAACGAGGTGATATACAGGGGGCGACGTGCTGTTAGTGAACTGGACCAGGGCATGTGAAATGGCCAGAGAAAATCACAGAAATGTCTGTGGTGCTTGGTTGGTGATAGGGGCTGTGGTTTCAGCGCATTGTATATGACATCTAAAGAATGGATGTGGGCAAATGTAGCCTGTTTTGATCTGCTTCTGGCACAATCTCGCTAACGCTGGAAACGGCGGACGAGTATGAAAGAAAAGAAAATATGTTTCTATATCCGTCTACTTTTATTACAGTGGAACGGCTTGAGAGGAGGCTGTGCACTCGAGAACAGAATCAAATTCTGAAGGAAGGAAATTTAGAAAGCAAAGATATATTTAACCCCATCATATGTTTCAAGACATGTTACCGAACTTAGCCAGCTGGTGGTTGCACCATAAGTGAAAATTTATCTTCGCCGGGGAAGTATCGTTGTCATTTGACTGAAGAAAGACATTACAATCTCAACGAGGAACTTTCACTCCAAAGGAGTCCTTCAGTACCCTGCTCCTGATAGTAGCGCAGCCTCGAAGCTGCAGGAGCCCATTAAAGAGGTCCTGAGGTTTATATATATATATATATATATATATATATATCATACAAACCTCCAACAGCCTGGATCGAACCCGGGACCCCTATGTAACAGGCGGGAATGCTACCGTTAGGCTATGGGCCTGGCTAATAGGAAATAACTATTCGAATACTGTGCACTCGAATACCCTTCGTCTCACGTTGGTGAGCAACGGGGTCTACATCGGTCATTTCCCAACAGGCGCACATAGCCAGCAGATAGCATTTTACCGAACCTAGCTGTACAACGCGGAGGTATATATATGAATACGAACAAAGTGCATAGGAACGCGCACCTTCATAGAACATACAAACCTCCAACAGTCAGGATCGAAGCCGGGACCCCTGTGCCACAGGCAGGAATGCTACCGCTAAGCTGTGGGCCTGGCTAGTAGGAAATACCTATTCGAATACTATGTACTCGAATACCCTTAGTCTCGCGTTGGTGAGCAACGGGGTCTACACCGGTCATTTCCCAACAGGCGCACGTAAGGTTCTGTAAAATGCTAACTGCTGTTTATGTGAACCTGATGAGTTTTTACCGGTGTATTCCACATTCCTCATAGATATGAGATGAAGGGTATTTGATTACTTGTAATCGTACAGTCTTTTCACTATGAGGGGCGATCATACCCAAGCCGTTAGCGTACTGAATACCACGCAAAAGTATGCTCTTTCATAAGCACTATATTCGTCTTCATATACCTCCGTCTTTGTACGTTAAGGTCCTGAAAGATCCTAACTGCCGTTAATGTGAGCCTGATCGGATATAATCACGTTCCTCATGGATGTGAGAAGAAGTATATTCGATTGCTTGTAACTGGATTGTCATTTCCATGTTAAGCGCGATCATAGCTTAGCAGTTAGCGTGCTCGAAACCACGCAAAAGCTCCTGGGTTCGAATCCCTCCTATTGGACGGTAATACGTCTACAAAGAAAATGCACTTTCGTACGCATTATATTTGTGTTCATACACCTCTTCGTTTGTATAGTAAGGTTTTATAAAATGCTAGTTGCTGGTAATGTGAGACTGTTAGAATTTGACCGGTGTAGGCCCCGTTCCTCATCGATGGGAGATGAAGGGTATTCGATTACCTATGATTAGATATTTATTTCCTTGTTAGTGACGATCATAGCCTATCTGTTAGCGTGCCCGAATACCATGCAAAAGGTTCTGCGTTCGAATCCTGGCTGTTTTACATATACAATGAAAGTACACTTTTGTAGGCACTATATTTGTGTTCATAAACCTTCGCCTTTGTATAGGAATGTTTTTGAAATGCTAACTGCTGGTAATGTGAACCTGATAGGATTTGACCAGTCTAGACCTCGTTGTTCATGGGTGTGAGATGGAAGGCATTCGATTACTTGTAATCAAAATGTCATTTCCCTGTTAGAGGCGATCATACCCTATCCGTTAGCGGGCCTGAATACCAGAAAAAAGGTCGTGGGTTCGAATCCAGGCTGTTCGAGGGGGTTTTGTGCTCTATGAAAATGCGCTTTCTTTGTACTATATTCGTGTTCATATGCCTCTGCGATTGGACAGCAAGGTCCGTGAAATGCTAATTGCTGTTAATTTGACCGTTGTAGACCAAGTTGCTAATGGATGTGAGACGAAGGGTATTCGATTACTTGGAATCGAAGTCATTTCCCTATAAGGTGCGACCATATCTTGCTGTTACGTACTCAAATACCACGCAAACCGTCCTGGATCGAATCGTGGCTGTTGGAGGTTATTATGTTTTCTATGAAAATGTGTTATTATGCACTGTATTTGTGTTCATATACCTCAGCATTTGTATAGTAAGGTTCTGTAAAATGCTAATTTCCTTTAATGTGAGGCGGATGGGATTTGACCAGTGTTGCTCATGGATGTGAGACGATGGGTAATTGATTACTTGAAATCGAATAGTTACTTTCCTATTAGGGGCGAGAATAGCCTAGGTCTTACGAACCCGAATAACAAGCAAACGGTCGTGGGTTCAAATCCTGGCTATTGCAGGGTATTATGTGTACTATGAAAGTGCGCGCTCATATGCGCTATGTCCCCGTTAATATGCCTTTGCGTTTGTAAAGTAAGGTTCTGTGAAATACTGATTTCTGGTAATGTGAAACTAAATGGAAATACACTTGTCTACTACCTGGTTGCTCATGGATATGAGACGAAGGATATTCGATTTCTTGTAATCAGATAGTCATTTCCCCATTTGACCGATTACAGCCTAACCGTTAGCGTGCCCGTATACCATGCAAAAGTTCTTAGATTCGAATCCTGGCTGTTGGAATGTATTATATGTTCTGTAACAGTGCGTGTTCATATGCATTATATTTGCTGACATACTTTCGTGTTTGTACTCTAAGTTTGTGTAAAATGCCAACTGCTGGTAATGCGAGTCTTTTGGAATTTAACCGGTGTAGAACCCCGTTGCCCATTGATATGACACGAAGGGTATGCGAATATTTGTTTTCGAATAGTCATTAGCCAATTAGGGGCGATCATAACCTAGCCGCTAGCGTGCCTGATTACCACTCAAATGGTCATAGGTTCGAATCCTTGCTCTTGGAGGGTATTATGTTTTTTTTTTTGAAAGTTTACGTCCATAAACATTATATTCGTGCTCATCTACCTCTACGTTTGTACAGTAAGGTTCTGTAAAATGCTAACTGCTGTTAATGTGAGCCTGATGAGATTTGATCGGTGCAGACCCCGTTGCTAATAGATGTGAGATGAAGGGTATTCGGTTACTTATAATCGAATACTCATTTCCTTATCAGGGGCGTTCATACCCAAGCCGTTAGCGTGCCCGAATACCAAGCAAAAGGTCCTGCGTTTGAGTTCTGGCTGTTAATGCGCATTACATGTTCTATGAAAGTGCACTTTCGTATGCACTATATCTTTGTTTATAGGCCTCCGTGTCTGGATACGGAAGTTTTTTGAAATACTAACTTGCTGGCAATGTGAGCCTGATAAGATTTGACGGGTGTAGACCCCGTTGTTCTTGTGCGTGAAGTGAAAGATATACGATTACTTGCATTTTCCTATTAGGGGCCATCTTACCCTAGCCGTTTGCGGGTCCGAATACCAAAAAAAGGGTCCTGGGTTCGAATCCAGGCTGTTCGAGGGTATTTTGTGCTCTATGAAAATGCGATTTCTTATGTACTATGTTTGTGTTCATATGCCTCTGCGATTGTACAGTAAGGTCTGTAATATGCAAACTGTTCTTAATGTGAGCATGATGAGATTTGACCGGCGTAGACCAAGTTGCTAATGGATGTTAGACGAAGGGTGTTTGACTACCTGGAATCGAATAGTCATTTCCCCACTAGGGGCGATTATAGCATAGCTGATAGCGTACCCAAATACCACGCAAGCCGTCCTGGGTTCGAATCCTGGCTGTTGGAGGGTATTATGCGTTCTATCAGAGTACGCTTTCATATGCACAATATTTGTTCATATACCTCAGCGTTTGTATGGTAATGTTCTGTAAAATGCCAATTGTTGGTAATGTGAGGTGGATGGGATCTGACCGATGTAGATCCCGTTGCTCTTGGATGTAAGACGATGGATAACTGATTACTTACAATCGAATAGTCATTTCCCTAGTAGGGGTGAGCATAGCTTAGCTCTTACGTATCCGAATAACAAGCAAACGGTCTTAGGTTCAAATCCTGGCTTTTGGAAGGTATTATGTGTTCTATGAAAGTGCGCTTTCATATGCACTATATTTCTCTTCACATGCCTCTGTGTCTGGAAAGTAAGGTTCTGTAAAATGCAAACTGCTGGTAATGTGAGCGTAATGGAATTATACCGTTGTAGACTGCGTTGCTCATGGATATGAGACAAAGGGTATTCGATTGTTTGTTATCAAATATTCATGTCCCCATGAGGGTCGAACATAGCCTAACCGCTAGCGTGCCCAAATGCCATGCAAAAGTTCCTGAATTCGAATCCTGGCTTTTGGAGTGTGTACTTTGAAAGTGCGTAATTGTACTCGAAGGCTCTGTAACATGCTAACTATTGGTAATATGAGTCTGATGAGATTTAACCGGTGTAGAACCAGTTGCTCATAGATATGACACGAAGGGTATACGATTATGTGTAACATAATTGTCGCGGAGTTATTAGGGTCGACTATAGCCTAGCAGATACGTGCCCGAATACCACACACAAAGTCTTGAGTTCGAATCCTTACTCTTGGAGGGTATCATGTTTTATATAAAGTGTACCTTCGTATACAGTACCTCAGCGTTTGTACCGTAAGGATTTGTAAAATGCTAACTGCTGGTAATGTGAGCCTGTCGAAATTTGACTTTAGTAATGGATGTGAGACGAAAGGTATTCGATTGCTTACAATCGAAGAGTCATTTTCCTATTAAGGGCGGTCATATCCTAGCTTGATGCGTGCAAGATTCCGCGCAAAAGGTCCTGGGTTCGAGTCCTAGCTGTTGGAGGGTATTATGCGTTCTATAAAATCATGAGTTTTATATTCGTGTTAACACACCATTGCATTTGTACCGGAAGGTTCTGTAAAAAGCTAACTACTAGATTTCACCCGTGTAGACCCCGTTGCTCATGGATGTAAGACGAAGGTATTTTGATTAATTGTAATGTGATTGTCATTCACCCATTAGGGCCGATCATAGTCTAACCTTTAGTGTGCCCGAATTCCATGCAAAAGATCTTGGACTCGAAAGTGTGTGTTCTGTTCATATGGATTCATAGCCTAGCCGTTACGGACCAAAATACCACGCAAAAGGTTTGTATTCAATATATTTGTGTTCATAAACCTCCGCATTTGTATAGTAAAGATCTGTAAGATGGTAACTGCCGGAATGTGAACCTGATACGATGTGATCAGTGTAGACCCCGTTGCTCATTGATATGAGACAAAGTGTACTTCATTACTTGTGTTTAAATATTCATTTCCATATTAGTGGCGATCATAGTCTAGCCGTTATGTTCCCGAATACCGTGCAAGTGGTCCTGGGCTCGAATCCTGGCTGTTGGGGAGTGCTATGTGTTCTATGAAATTGCTTGTTCACGTGCAATATTCTTGTTCATACATTTCTGCATTTGTGCTTATAAGGTTCTGTAAAGTGCTAAAATGCTGGCAATGTGCAGCTGATGGGATTTCTCTAGTATAGACCTCGTTGCTGATAGATATGAGAAGGGAATTCGATTACAAATTATCTAATACCCATTTTTCTATCAGGGCCGGGTCTTCTCCTAGCCGTTCATATACTTCAGCGATTGTAATGTTTCTAAAATGCTAACTGCTAGCATTGTGAGCCTGATGGGTTTTAAGCAGTGTAGATCCAGTTGGTCATGAATGTGAGACTAAGGGTACTCGATTACTTATAATCGAATTATCATTTCCCTATTTAGGAGCGATCATTGCCTAACCGTTATCGTGCTCGAATACCGTGCAAAATGTCCTGGGTTCGAATCCTCGCTGTTGGAGGATATTATGTTTTACGAAAGTGCGTGTTCATATGTACTATATTCGTGTTCATATAATTCCGCGTTTCTACTGTAAGGTTCTGTGAAATAGTAATTGCTGGCAACATGAGCCTGATGAGATTTCACCAGTGTGGAACCCTTTGAACATGGATGTAATACGAAGGGTATTTGATTACCTATAATCGAATAGCTATTTCCCTCTTAAGGGCGAACCATAACCTAACCGTTAGCGTTCCCAAATACCACGGATAAGGTTCTCGGTTCATATCCTGGCAGGTGGAGGGTATTATGTGTTATGAGAAAGTGTGTTCATATGCACTATATTCGTGTTCATATAACTCAGCGTTTGTACACTAAGGCTCATCAGAATGATTACTGCTAATGATGTAAACCTGATGCGATTTAACCGGTATAGACCCCGTTACTCATAGATGTGAGACGAAGGGCATTCGATTACTTGTAATCAAATAGTCATATCCCAGTTAGGGAAATCCATACAAAAGGTCCTGGATTTCAATCTTCGCTGTTGGAGGGTATTATCTGTTAAACGAAAGTGCGTGCTCATGGTCTTTATATTCGTATTACTATACCACTACGTTTGTACCGTAAGGTTCTATAAAAAGCTAACTACTAGATTTCACCTGTGTAGACCCCGCTGCTCATGGATGTAAGACGAAGGTATTTCGATTGATTGTAATGAGATTGTCACTCGCCTATTAGGGGCGATCATAGTCTAACCTTTAGTATGCCTGAATTCCATGCAAAAGATCTTGGGCTCGAAAGTGTGTGTGTTCAAACCTCCGTGTTTGTGCAGTAAGGTTCTATAAAATAATAACTGCTGGTAATGTGAGCCTGATGGGATTTAACCGGTGTAGACTCGATTCTCACGAGTATAAGAAGGGTATCAGATTATTTTCAATCGAATAGTAATTTTCCTATAAGGGGCAATCACAGCCTAGTTGTTATCGTGCCTAAATACCAAGCAAAAGGTTCTGGGTTCGAATCTTGTCTATTGGAGTGTATTATGGTTCCAATGGAAGTGTGCGTTCGTATGCACTATATTCATGTTAATATGCCTCTGTAAAATTCTAACTACTAGGTAATGTGATTTCATAGCCTAGCCGTTAAGGGCGAAAATACCATGCAAAAGGTCCTGGGTTCGAATCCTCGCTGTTGGAGGATATCATGTGTTCTATGAAAGTGCGTGTTTATATGCACTATATTCGAGTTCATATATTACCACGTTTGTACTGTAAGGTTTTAGAAAATGCTAACTGCTTGCAGTGTGAGCCTGATGGGATGTGACCAGTGTAGACCCTGTTGCTCATGGATTTGAGACGAAGTGTTTTCATTTATTCTTAATCGAATAGTCATTTCCCTATTAGGGGAATATTTGGCCTAGCCATTACTGAGACCGAATTCCACGCAAAGTGTCCACGGTTCGAATCCTGGCTGTTACAGGGAATTCTGTGTACTTTCAAACTGCAGGTTTTTGTGCACTATATTTGTGTCACATACCTCCGCCTCTGTATTGTAAGCTTCTGTAAAATGCTAACTACTGGTTATATGAGCCTGATAGGGTCAGACCGGTGCAAACCCCTTTGCTCAAGGATATGACACGAAGGGTATTCGATTACCAGTAATCGAATAGTCATTTCTCTGTTATGGGTGATCATAGCCGAACCGTTAGTGTGCCGAAATACTACGCAAAAGGTCTTAGGTTCTTATCCTGGCTGTTGGAGGGCATAATGTGTTCTATTAGAGTGGGCTTTCATATGCACTATATTCGTGTTCATATACCTCCGAGTTTGTTCATTAAGGTTCTGTAAAATCCTAACCGCTGTTAATGCAAGCCTGTTGGGATTTAAGAGGCGTAGACCACGTAGCGCATGAATGTGAGACGACGGCCATTCGATTACTTGTAGTCAAATAGTTATTTCTCTATTAGGGGTGATCATAGCCTAACCTTTAACGTACACGAAATCCATGCAAAAAGTCGTAGAATTGAGTCCTCGCTGCTAGAGAGTAATAAGTGTTCTACAAAAGTGCGTGTTTATATGCACTATACTCTTGTTAATCAGTTTGTACAGAAAGGTTCTACAAAACGCTAACTACTGGTAATCTAAGCCTAATGGGATTTTACCCCTGTAGACTCCGTGGAGCGATCATTGCCTAACCTTTAGGGTGCCTGAATTCCATGCAAAAGATCCTGGTCTTGAATCTTCACTGTTGGAAGGTATTATGTGTTCTATGAAAGTGCATGTTCATATGCACTATGTTCGTGTTTATATATTTCCGCGTTTGTGCAGCAAGGTTCTGTAAAATGCTAATTGCTGTTAACGTGAGCCTGATGGGTTTTAGCCAGTGTAGACCCAATTCTCTTGACTGTGAGAAGATTATTCGATTGCTTTTAATCGAATACTCATTTTCCTATAGGGGGTAATCACAGCAAAAGGTCCTGGGTTCGAAACCTGTCTGTTGGAGTGTATTATGGTTCCGATAAAAGTGTGCGTTAGTATGCACTATGTTCTGTGAAGTACTAACTACTTGGTAATGTGTGTTTAATGGGATTTCACCGGTCTATACCTTGTTGCTCATGGATATGAGACGAAGGGTATTCGATTACCTGTAATCAAATAGTCATTTCCCCATAAGGGGAAACAATAGCTGAACAGTAAGCGTGCCCGGATACAATACAAAAGGTCTTGCGTTAGAATTTTGGCTGTTGGAGGGCATTGTGTTATATGAAAGTACACGTTCATATGCACTATATTCGTGTTCATTTACCTCAGCGTTTGTATAATAAGGTTTTGTGAAATACTAAATATTGGTAATGTGAGCCTGATAGGAGTTTTTTGGTGTAGAACCCCTTGCTCACGGATGCGAGACAAAGGGTATTCGATTACTTGTAATCGAATAATCTTTTCCCTTATAGGGGCATTCATATCCTAGCCGTTAGCTGGCCAAAATACCACGCAAAAGGTCCTGGGTTCGAATCCTGGCTGTTGGAGGGCATCATGTGTACTATGAATGTACAGGTTTGTATGCAATATATCTGTGTTCATAAACCTCCTCATTTGTATAGTAAAGATCTGTAAGATGGTAACTGCTGGAATGTGAACCTGGTACGATGTGACCGGTGTAGACCCCGTTGCTCATTGATATGAGACGAAGTGTACTTCATTACTTGTTATTAAATATTCTTTTCCCTATTAGGGGCGATCATAGGCTAGCCGTTAGTGTGCCCGAATACTATGCAAAAGGTCCTGGGTTCGAATCCTGGCTGTTGGAGAGTACCATGTGTTCTATGAAATTCCTTGCGCATATGCACTATATTCTTGTTTATATATTTCTGCATTTTTACTACAAGGTTCTGTAAAATGCTAAGTGTAGGCAATGTGCAGCTGATGGGATTTGTCTAGTACAGACCTCGTTGCTGATGGATGTGAGATGAATGAAATTCGATTGCTTAACATCTAATACCCATTTTTCAATAAGGCTGAATCTTATCCTAGCCGCTACCTACCCAAATACCAAGCAAAAGGTTCTGGGTTCGAATCCTGCCTGATGGGGGATCATAGGCGTTCTATGAAAATGTTCGTGAATATGCATTGTATTCGCGTTCATACACTTCAGCGATTGTACAGTAATGTTTTCCAAAATGCTAACTGCTGGCATTGTAAGCCTGATGAGATTTAACCTGTTGCTCATGAATGTGAGACTAAAGGTAATCGATTACTTATAATTGAATAGTCATTTCCCTATTAGGGGCGATCAAAGCCTAACCGTCATCGTGACCGAATACCGTGCAAAAGGTTTTGGGTTCGAATCCGCGCTGTTGGAGGGTATTATGTGTTTTATGAAAGTGTGTGCTCATATGTGCTATCATATTCGTGTTCATATGGTTCCACGTTTCTACTGTAAGGTTCTGGAAAACGGTAATTGCAGGCAACATGAGCCTGATGGGATTTGACCAGTGTAGAACCCGGTGGACATGGATTTGATACGAAGGATATTTGATTACCTATAATCGAATAGCCATTCCCTATAAGAGGCGAATCATAACCTGACTCTTAGCATTCCCAAATACCACGGAAAACGTCGTTGGTTCAAATCCTGGCTGGTGGTGGGTTTTGTGTGTTCTGTGAAAGTGTGTTCATTTGCACTATATTCATGTTCATATACCTCGGCGTTTGCACAGTAACGCTCACTAAAATGCTTACTGCAAATAATGTGAGCCTGATGGGATTTAACTGGTATAAACCCCGTTATTCATGGATGTGAGGCGACGTGTATTCGATTAATTGTAATCGAATAGTCTTTTACCTATCATGGGTGATAATCACGGCCTAGTTGTTATCGTGCCCAAACACCAAGCAAAAGATCCTGGGCTCGAACCCTGGCTGATGGCGGATGATAGGTGTTCTATGGAAATAATCGTTCATATATTCAGCGATTGTACAGAAATGTTCTCCAAAATGCTAGCTGCTGGCATTGTGATCCTGATGGGATTTAACCAGTATAGATCCAGTTGGTCATGGATGTGAGACTAAGGGCATTCGATTACATATAATCGAACAGCCATTTCCCTATTAGGGGCGATCAAAGCATAACAGTTATCGAGCCCAAATATCATGCAAAAGGTCCTGGGTTCGAATCTTCGCTGTTGGAGGGTATTATGTGTTTTACGAAAGTGCGTGTTCATATGTACTATTTTCGTGTTCATTCACTGGAAGGTTCTGTAAAATGGTAATTGCTGACAACGTGAGCCTGATGGGATTTGACCAGTGTGGAACCTGTTGGACTTGGATGTGACACGAAGGATATTTCATCACCCGTATTCGAACATCCATTTCCCAAGTAGGTGCGAATCATAAACTTACCGCTAGAGTTCCCAAATACCACGGAAAAGGTTCTTGGTTCAAATCCTGGCTTGTGGAGGGTGCTATGTATTCTATGAAAGTGCTTGTTCATAGGCACTATATATATTCCTGTTCATATATTTTGCGTTTGTACTGTAAAAGTCTGTGAAATGGCCGAATACCATGCAAAAGGTTCTGAATTCGAACCCTGGCTGTTGGAAGGTACTATGGGCTCTATGAAATTGCTTGTTCATATGCACTATATTCATGTAAATATATTTCTGCGTTTGTACTATAAGGTTCTATAAAACGCTAAATGCTGGCAATGTGCTCCTGATGGGATTTGACTAGTGAAGACCTCGTTGCTGATGAATATGAGAAGGGAATTTGATTACTTATAATCGAATACCCATTCTTTATTGGGGACGAATCTTAACCTAGCTGTTAGCGTACCCACATACCAAGCAAAAGGTCCTGGGTTCGAATCCTGGCTCATGGAGGACAATATGTTTTCTATGAAAGTGTTCGTTCATATGTGCTGTATTCGACATCATATACTTACTTCAGCGATTGTACAGTAATATTCTCCAAAATGCTAACTGCTGGCATTGTGAACCTGATGGGATCTTACTGGGTCATGGATGTGAGACGAAGGGTATTCGATTACTTATAATCGAATAGTCATTTCCCTATCAGAGGCTATCATAGCCTAAACGTTATAATGCCCAAATACCATGCAAAAAGTCCTGCGTTCGAACCCTCGCTGTTGGAGGGTATCATGTGTTTTACGAAAGTGCATGTTCACATGTACTATATTCGTTTTCATATATTTCCGCGTTTCTACTGTAAGGTTCTGTAAAATGCCAACTAATGGCAACATGAGCCTGATGGAATTTAACCAGTGTAGAATCCATTGCTCATGAATGTGACATGAAGGGCATTCGATTACTTGTAATCAAATACTCTTTTCCCTATTAGTGGCGATCATAGTTTAGCCGTTTGCGTACCCGAATACCATGCAAAAGGATGTGGGTTCAAATCCTGGTTATTGGAGGGTATTAAATGTTCTATGTTCGTGTTCATATACCTCGGAGATTGTACAGCAAGGTTCTGTAAATTGCTAACTGCTGATAATGTGAGCCTCATGGGATTTAACCGGTGTAGAACTAGTCGCTCATGGATGTGAGACGACGGGTATTCGGTTACTTGTAATTGAACAGACATTTTTCTATCAAGGCCCATCATAGCCTAACCGTTAGCATTCTCGAATACAACGCAAAAGGTCCTGGGATTGTATACTGGCTTATGGTTGGTATAATACGTTCTATCTGTATTTGCATTCATATGAACTATATTCATGTTCATGTACATCATCATTTGTACAATAAAGTTTTGTAGAATGCTAACTTCCAATCGAATAATCATATTTCTATTAGGGGCTATCATATCTTAGCCGTTAGGGTTCCCAAATACTAAGAAAAAGGTCCTGAATTCGATTTCTAGCTGTTGGAAGGTATCAAGTGTTCTATAAAAG
>JAUUDZ010409166.1:0-15308 GCA_032361705.1 Panulirus versicolor | reverse complement strand
ACCACTAGCGCAATGCTCTGCTACAAACATGTCATCCACCACAACACTAGAGCACTGCTCTGCTACAAGCATGAGATTGACCTCACCACTAGAGCAATGCGCTGCTACAAATTATGTGATATACCACACCAATACAGCACATGCCCTGCTACAAACATGTGATCCACCACACCAAAAGAGCAATACTCTGCTAAAAAACATGTGATCCACCACACAACTAGAGCGATGCTCTGTTAAAAACATGAAATCCGCCTCACCGCTAGAGCAATACTCTGTTGAAAAAATGTGATGCACCACACCACTAGCGCGATGCTCTGCTACAAATATGTGTTACACCACACCACTAGCGCAATGCTCTGATACAAACTTGTGATCCACTACACCATTAGAGCAATGCTCTTCAACAAACATGTGATTCATCACACCACTAGAGCAATGCTCTGGTAAAAACATGTTGTGAACCACATCAACAGAGGAGTCCTCTACTAAAAACATGTGATCCACCACACAACCTAAGGAATGCTCTACTACAAACATAATACCCAGGACACCACTAGCGCAATGTTCTAGTAAAAATATATGATCCACCACATCGATAGAGCGATGATTTCCTACAAACACGTAATCCACTATACCATTAGAGCAATACTCAGTTACAAACATGTGATCCACCACACCAAAAGAGCAACAATCTGCTAAGAAATGTGATCCACCACACAACTGGAGGAATGTTCTGCTACAAACATGTAATCCACCAAACCAAGGGAGCAATGCTCTACTAAAAAGATGTGATCCACCACACAACTAGCTCAATGCTGTGCTATAAACATGTGATACACCACACCACTAGCGAAAAGCTCTGCTACAAACTTGTGATCCACTACACCATTAGAGCAATGCTCTGCTACAAACATGTAATCCACCGTACCAATAGAGCAATGCTCTCGTACAAACACTAGATCCACGACACCACTAGAGCAATGCTCTGCTACAAACATGTGATCCACCCTACCACTAGAGCATTGCTTTGCCACAAGCATGTGATGCACAACACCACTAGAGCAAAGTGATATACCACACCACTATAGGAATGCCCTGCTACTAACATGTGATCCACCACACCAAAAGGGAAATGCTCTGCTACAAACATGTGATCTACCACACAACTGGAGCAATGCTCTGCTGCAAACATGTAATCCACCACATCACTAGAGCAATGTTTTGCAAACAAAGTGTGATCCACCACACCATTAGCGCAATGCTCTCCAACAAACAAGTGACACACCACACCACTAGCTCTCCAAACTTTTGATCCACCACAACATCAGAGCAATACTCTGCTATAATCTTGTAATCCAACACACCCCTAGAGTAATGCTCTGCTACAAACATGTGATACCCCCTCCAAAAGAGGAATGCTCTGCTAAAAATATGTGATTCACCACATGATAGCAAAGCTCTGCTACAAAATTATGATCCACCACACCACTAGTGCAATACTCTGCTACAAACAAGTGATCCACCACACCACTATAGCAATATTCTGCTACAAACATTTGATCCACCAATCCACTAGAGCTACCTATAAAGAAATGATCCATCACACCACTAGAGCAATGCTCTGCTAAAAACATGTCATCCACCACACCACCAAAACAATGCTCTAATACAAACATGTTATCCACAACACCACCAAAACAATGCTCTACTACATATATATGATCCACCACACCACTATAGCAATGCTCTGCTAGAAACATGTGATCCACCACAGAAATAGAGCCTACTACATACATGTGATCCACCGCACCAATATGAGAATGCTCTGCTAAAACCATCTGATTCACCACACCACTAGACAAATGCTCTGCTACAAACATGTGATCCACCACACCACTAGCGCAATGCTCTGCTACAAACATATGACCCACAACACCAATAGAGCAATGCTCTGCTACAAACATGTGATCCACCACACAACTAGAGCAATGCTCTGCTACAAACATGTGATATACCATAACACTAGAGCAATTCTCTGCTACAAGCATTTGATCCGCAACAACAGTAGAGCAATGCTTTACTACAAATATGATACACCACACCACTAGAGCAAAGCCATTGCTAAAAACATATGATCCACTACTACCAAAGGAGCAATGCTCTACTACAAACATGTGATGCACCAAACACCTAGGGCAATACTCTGCTACAAACATATAATCCACCACACCACTAAAGGAATCTCTGCTAAGAAAATGTGATTCACCACGCCACTAGCGCAATGCTCTGCTACAAAGAAGTGATACACCACACCACTAGCGCAATGCTCTACTACAAACATGTGATCCACCACACAATTAGAGCAATGCTCTTCTACAAACATGTAATCCACCATACCACTAAAGCAATACTTTGGTACAAACATTAGATCCACCATACCACTAGCGCAATGCTCTGGTACAAACATGGGTTCCACCACAACACTAGAGCAATGCTCTGCTACAAGCATGTGATCGACCTCACCACTAGAACAATGCTCTACTACAAATATGTAAAATACCACATCAATAAAGCAATGCCCTGCTACAAACAGGTGATCCACCATACCAAAAGAGCAATGCTCTGCTACAAACATGTGATCCGCCACACAACTGGAGTAATGCTCTGTTATAAAAATGTGATGTGCCACACCATTAGTGCAATGCTCTGCTACAAATATGTGATACATCACACCACTAATACAATGCTCTGATACAAACTTGTGATCCACCAAACTATTAGAGCAATACTCTGCTACAAACACGTGACCCACCACACCACTAGAGCAATGCTCTGGTAAAAACATTTGATCAACCACACCAATAGAGGAATGCTCTACTAAAACATGTGAGTCACCACTCCAGTAGAGCAAAGCTCTGCTACAAACATGTGATCCACCACACCACTAGAGCAAGACTCTGCTACAAGCATGTGATCCACCTCACCAATAGATCAATGCTGTACTACAATTATGTGACATACCACACCAATACAGGAATGCCCTGCTACAAACATAAGATCCACCACACCACTAGAGGATTGTTATGCTACAAGCATGTGATCCACAACACCACTAGAGCAATGTGATATACCACACCACTACAGGAATGCCCTGCTGCAAACATGTGATCCACCACACCAAAAGGGAAATGCTCTGCTACAAATATGTGATCCACCGCACAACTAGAGCAATGCTCTGCTACAAATTTGTAATCCAGCACATCAATAGAGCAATGCTCTGCTAAAAAAAAAAAATGATACACCACACCACTAGCGCAATTCTCTCCTACAAACAAGTGATATACCACGCCACTAGCGCAGTGCTCTGCGACAAATTTTTGATCCACCACACCATTCGAGCAATGCTCTGCTACAGTCATATGATCCACCAGACCACGAGAGTAATGCTCTGCTACAAACATGTGATCCACCACTCCAATAGAGGAATCCTCTGCTAAAAATATGATTCACAACAGCACTAGAGCAATACCCTGCTACAAACGTATGATCCACCACACCACTAGGGCAATGCTCTGATACAAACACATGATCCCCCACACCACTAGAGGCATGCTCTGCTACAAAAATTTGATCCACCAATCATATAGAGAAATGCTCTGCTAAAAATATGTGATTCACCACAACACCAGAGCAATGCTCCGCTATAAAGATATGATGCACAACACCATTAGAGCAATGCTCTGCTGCAAACATGTGATCCACCACACCACTAGAGCAATGCTCTGCTACAAACCCTTGATCCACCACACCACTAGAGTATTTACAAAGATATGATCCATCACACCAATAGAGCAATGCTCAGCTACAAACATGTGATCCACCACACCAATACAGCAATGCTCTAGTAAAAACATGTTATCCACCACGCCACTAAAGCAATGCTCTGCTACAAACATGTGATCCACCACATCACTACAGCAATGCTCTGCTACAAACATGTGATCCACAACACAACTAGAGCAATGTTCTGCTACAAACATGTGATCCACCACATCAATAGAGCCCTCTACAAACATATGGTCCACCATACCACTTGAGCAATGTTCAGCTACCAACAGGTGATCCACCACATCACTACAGGAATGCACTGCAACAAACATGTCATCCACCACACCACTAGAGCAATGCTCTAATACAAACATATGATCCACAACACCACCAAAACAATGCTCTACTACAATCATATGATCCACCACACCGCTAAAGCAATGCTCTGCTACAAACATGTGATCCACCACACAAATAGAGCCTGCTACAAGCATGTGATCCACCGCACCAATAGGGATTGCTCTGCTAAAAACATGTGATTCACCACACCACCAGAGAAATGCTCTGCTACAAACATGTGATCCATCATACCGCTATAGCAATGCTCTGCTACAAATATGAGATCCACCACAACACTAGATCAATGCTCTGCTGCAAGCATGTAATCCGCAACAACACTAGAGCAAAACTTTACTACAGATATGTGATATACCACACCACTAGAGTAATACCATTGGTAAAACCATGTGATCCACCACACTAAAGAAGCAATGCTCTACTACAAACATGTGATGCACCACACACATGGAGCATTTCTCTGCTACAAACATGTTATCCACCACACAAATAGAGGAATGCTTTGCTAAAGAAATGTGAATCATCACACCACTAGTGCAATGCTCTGTTACAAACAAGTGATACACCACACCACTAGCGCAATGCTCTAATAAAATCATTTCATCCACCACATTACTAGAGCAATGATCAGCTACAAACATGTAATCCATCATACCACTAAAACAATGCTCTGGTACAAACATTAGATCCAACACACCACTAGCGGAATGCTCTGCTACAAACATGTGATAGATCACAACTTTAGAGCAATACTCTATCACAAACTGTGATTCATCACAACTTTAGAGCAATACTCCGATGCAAACATGTGATCGACTTCACCACTAGAGCAATGCTGTAATACAAATATGTGATATACCACACCAATACAGCAATGCCCTGCTACCAACATGTGATCCACCATATCGTTAGAGCAATGCTCTGCTGCAAACACGTAATCCACCATACCACTAGAGCATTGCTCTGGTAGAATCATTAGAACCACCGCACCACAAGCGCAATGCTCTGCTAGAAACATGTGATCCACCACACCACTAGAGCAATGCTCTGCTAAAACATATGATACACCACACCGCTAAAAGAAAGCTCTGCTACAAATATGTGATCCACCACACTTTTGGAGCAATGCTCTGCCACAAGCATGTGATCACCACACCAATAGAGCCTCCTACAAATATATCCACCACACCACTAGCGCAATGCTCTGTTACAAACATGTGGTCCATCATATTGTTAGAGCAATGCTCTGCTACAAACATGTAATCCACCATACCATTAGAGGAATGCTCTGGTGCAAACATTAGATCCACCACACCACAAGCGCAGTGCTCTGCTACAAACCTGTGATCAACCACACCATTAGAGCAATGCTCTGCTAAAACATTTGATTCACCACACCACTAGAGCAATGCTCTGCTAAAAGCATGTGATCCACAACAACACTAGAGCAATGCTGCACGACAAATATATGATATACCACACCACTAGACCAATGTCCTGCTACAAACATGTGACCCATCACACCAAAAAAGGAATGCTCTGCTACAAACATGTGATCCACCACACCACAAGAGAAATGCACTGCTACAGACAAGTGATTCGCCACACCACTAGAGCAATGTCCTGTCACAATCATGTGATGCAACACACCACTAGAGCAATGGACTGCCACAAACATGTGATCCACCATACCACTAGAGCAATGCTCATCTACAAACAGGTGATCCATCACACCAATACATCAATTCTCTGCTACGAATATATGACCCAACACAACACTAGAACAATTCTCTGCAGACGTGTGATCCACCACACCAGTAAAGCCTACTAAAACATGTTATCCACCAATAGAGCAGTGCTCTGCTACAAACATGTGATCCACCACATCGTTAGAACAATTCTCTGCTACAAACATGTAACCCACTTTACCATTAGAGCAGTGCTATGGTATAAACATTAGATCCACCACACCGGTAGCGCAATGCTCTGCTACAAACATGTGATCCACCATACCACTAGAGCAATGCTCTGCTACAAACATGTGATCCACCACAGCAATAGAGCCTCTTATATATATATATTATCCACCACACTACTAGCGCAATTCTCTGCTACAAACATGTGATCCACCATATCATTACATCAGTGCTCTGCTAGAAACACGTAATCCACCATACCACTAGAGCATTTCTCTGGCACAAATATTAGATGCACCTTACCACTAGAGCAATGCTCTGCTACAAACATCTGATCCATTACACCATTAGAGCAACGCTCCCCTAAAACATTTGATCCACCACACCACTAAAGCAATGCTCTGCTACAAACATGTGATCCACCGCACCACTATAGCAATGCCCTGCTACAAGCATATGATCCACAACACTAGAGCAATGCTGTACGACAAATATGTGATATGCCACACCACTAGACCAATATCCTGCTACAAACATGTGATCCATCACACCAAAAGAGGAATGCTCTGCTACAAACATGTGATCCACCGCACCACCATAGCAATGCACTGCTAAAAACAAGTGATCCGCCACACCACTAGAGCAATGCTCTGCCACAATCATGTGATGCAACACACCACTAGAGCAATGCACTGCTATACACAAGTGATCTACCATACCACTAGAGCAATGCTCTGCTGCAAACAAGTGATTCACCACACCAATATAGTAACGCTCTGATACAAACATGTGATCCAACACATCGCTAGAGCAATGAACTGCTACAAAAATTTGATCCACCACACCACTACAGCAATGCTCTGCTACAAATATGTAATCCGCCACACCACAAGAGCAATGATCTGCTTCAAATATGTGATCCACCACACTTCTGGAGCAATGATATGCTAAAAACTTGTGATCCACCACACCACTACAGCAATGCTCTGCTAAAAACAAATCATCCACCACAACACTAGAGCCTGCTAAGAACATGAAATTCACCACACCACTAGAGCAATGATCTGCTAGAAACATGTGATGTACCGCTCACTAGAGTAATGCTCTGCTACAAACATGTGACCACCATACCACTAGAGCAATGCTCATCTACAAACAGGTGATCCACCATACCACTAGATCAATTCTCTGCTACAAATATATGATCCACCACACCACTAGAGCAATGCACTGCTACGAACAAGTGATCCGTCACACCACTAGAACAATGCTCTTCCACAATCATGTTATGCAACACACCAATAGAGCAATGCACTGCTACAAACATGTGATCCACCATACCACTAGAGCAATGCTCTGCTGCAAACAGGTGATCCACCAAACCAGTATAGTAACGCTCTGATACAAACATGTGATCCACCAAACCACTAGAGCAATGATCTGCTGCAAAAATTTGATCCACCACACAACTAGAGCAATGCTCTACTACAAATATGTAATTCGCCACACCACTAGAGCAATGATCTGCTACAAACATGTGATCCACCACACTTCTGAAGCAATGCTCTACCAAAAACATGTGATCTACCACACCACTACAGCAATGCTCTGCAAAAACATATGATCCACCACAACACTAGAACCTGCTAGAAACATATAATTCACCACACCACAAGAGCAATGCTCTGGTACAAATATTAGATCCACCACACCGCTCACGCAATGCTCTGCCACAATCATGTGATGCAACACACCAATAGAGAAATGCACTGCTAAAGCATGTGATCCACCACACCACTAGAACAATGCTCTACTACAAGCATGTGATCCACAACACCATTAGAGCAATCCTGTACTACAAATGTGTGATATACCACACCAATAGAGCAATGCCTTGCTACGAATATGTGATCCATCATATCAAAAGACCATGCACCGCTACAAACATGTGATCCACCACACAACTGGAGCAATGCTCTGCTACAAACATGTAATCCACCACACCAAGGGAGCAATGCTTTGGTAAAATAATCTGATCCATCACACCACTAGCACAATGCTTTGCTATAAACATGTGATACACCACACCACTAGCGCAATGCTCTGCTACAAGCATGTGATCCACAACAACACTAAGCAATGCTGCACTAAAAATATGTGATATACCACACCAATACAGCAATGCCCTGCTATAAACATGTGATCCACCACACCAAAAGAGCAATGCTCTGCTACAAATATCTGATCCACCACAAAACTGGAGCAATACTTTGCTAAAAAAAATAATCCACCACACCACTAGGGCAATGTTCTGTTAAAAATAATGTGATCCACCACACCACTAGCGGAATGATCTTCTACAAACATATGATACACCACACCACTAGCGCAATGCTCTACTACAAACTTATGATCCACAACACCATTAGAGCAATGTTCTGTAAACAAACATCTAATCCACCATACCACAAGAGCTATGCTCTGGTACAAACATTAGATCCACCACACCACTAACGCAATGGTCTGCTACAAACATGTGGTCCACCACACCAGTAGAGCAATGCTCTGCTACAAGCATGTGGTCCACCACACCACTAGAGCAATGTGATATACCACACCACTACAGCAATGCCCAGGTACAAACATGTGATCCACCGCACCAAAAGAGCAATGCTCTGCTACAAACATGTGATCCGCCACACAACTGAATCAATGCCCTGCTACAAACATGTCATCCACCACACCATAAGAGCAATCCTCTGCTAAAAAGAATGTGATCCACCATACCACGAGGGCAATGCTCTCCTACAAACATGTGATCCACCACATCACTACAGCAATGCTCTGCTACAAACATGTAATCCACCATATCACTAAAGCAATGATCTACTATAAACATGTGATCCAACACAACACTAGAGCAATGCTCTGCTACAAGCATGTGATCCAAAACATCACTAGAGCAATGCTGTATGATGAATATGTGATATACCACACCACTGTACCAATGTACTGCTACAAACATGTGGTCCATCGCACCAAAAGAGGAATGCTCTGTTACAAACATGTGATCCACTACACCACTAGAGCAATGCACTGCTCAAAACAAGTGATTCGCCACACCATTAGAGCAATGCTCTGC
Organism: Panulirus versicolor; assembly: GCA_032361705.1. Classification (NCBI taxonomy): domain Eukaryota; kingdom Metazoa; phylum Arthropoda; class Malacostraca; order Decapoda; family Palinuridae; genus Panulirus; species Panulirus versicolor. The sequence goes on along the minus strand of JAUUDZ010409166.1, from coordinate 6,065 downwards.
CACAGTAATGTGATGCAACACACCACTAGAGCAATGCACTGCTATAAACATCTGATCCAGCATACCACTAGAACAATGCTTTGCTGCAAACATGTGATCCACCGCACCAGTAAAGTAATGCTCTGATACAAACATGTAATCCACCACACCACGAGAGCAATGATCTGCTACAAAAATGTAATCCACTACACCACTAGAGCAATGATCTGCTACAAACTTGTGATCCACCACACCATTAGAGCAATGTTCTCCTACAAACATGATCCACCACACCACTACAGCAATGCTCTGCTAAGAACATGTGATCCACCACACCAATAGAGCAATGATCCGCTACAAGCTTGTGATCCACCATACCAATAAAGCAATGCCCTGCTACAAACATGTGATCTACCACACCACTAGAGCAATGCTCTAGTAAAAATATGTGATACACCACACCACTAGCGCAATCCTCTGCTACGAACTTGTGATCCACCACATCATCAGAGCAATGCTCTGCTACAAACATCTAATCCACCACCCCACCAGAGCAATGCTCTGCTACAAGTATGTGATCCATCACACCACTAGCGCAATGCTGTATTATAGATATATGATATATTACACCACTAAAGCAATGCCTTGCTACAAACATGTGATCCATTACACCAAAAAAGCAATGCTCTCCCACAAACATACCATCCACCACACAACTGGAGAAATGCTCTGCTACAAACATATAATCCACCACACCACTGGACCAATGCTCTGCTAAAAATGTGATCCACCACACCAATATAGGAATGCTCTGCTTAAAAGATGTGATTCACCACACCACTGGAGCAATGCTCTGCTAAAAACATGTGATCCACCACACCACCAGAGCAATGTTCTCCTACAAACATATGATCCACCATACCACTAGAGCAGTGTTTTGCTACAAACATTTGGTCCACCAAACCACTAGAACATCCTAAAAAATATGATCCATCACGCCACTAGAGGAATGCTCTGCTAGAAACATATGATACACCACCCCACTAGAGCAATACTCTACTACAAATATGTGAGCCACCACACCAATAGAGCAATGCTCTAGCACAAACATGTGATGCACCATGCCACTACAGCAATGCTATGCTAAAAACATGTGATCCACCACAACACCAAAGCAATGCTTTATTACAGACTTGTGATCCACCTCACCACTAGAGCAATCCTCTACTACAAACATGTGATTCACAACACCAGTAGAGCAATGCTCTGTTGCAAACATGTGATCTACCACACCAATAGAGCCTGCTACAAACATGTGATCCACCAAACCAACAGAGAAATACTCTGATAAAAACGTGATTCACCACACCACTAGAGCAATGCTCTGCTACAAACGTGTAATCCACAACACCACTATAGCAATGCTCTGCAACAAACATGTGATCCAACACACCACTAGAGCAATGCTCTGCAACAAACATGTGATCCACCACACCACACTAGAGCAATGTTCTGCTACAAGCATATGATCCACAACAACACTAGAGTAATGTTGTACTAAAGATATATAATGTACCACACCACTCGAGCAATGCTATCCATTCGTCATGGGACCCATCAATGAACCATTCTTGTAACGGGACCCATCAATGAACCATCTTGGTCATGGGAGTCATCAATGAACAATTCTTGTCATGGGACACTCAATGAACAATTCTTGTCATGTGACCCATCAATGAACCATTCTTGTCATAGGACCCATCAATGAACTATTTTTTTCATGAGACCCATCAATTAGCAATATTGGTCATGGGACGCATCAATGAACCATTCTTGTCATACGACTTATCAATGAACCATTCCTGTAATGAGACCCATCAATAAACTATTTTTGTCTTGGGACCCATCAATGAACCATTTTTGTTATAGAACCCATCAATGAACCATTCTTTTTATGGAAAAAAAATAGTAAACCATTCTAGTCTTGGGACCCATCAATGAACCTTTTTTGTCATGGGACTCATACATGAACTATTCTTGTCATAGGACCCACCAATGAATCATTCTTGTCATGAGACCCATTAATGAACTTTTTTTGTCATAAGACCCATTAATGAATCACTCTTTTCATTGCACCCATCAATGACCCATTCTTGTCATGCGACCCATTAAGGGACCATTCTTGCTATTGGACCTATCTATGAACCATCTTTGCCTTGGGAGCCATCAATGAACCATTCTTGTTATAGAAACCATCAGTAAACAATTCTTGTCATGGGACCCATCGATGAACCACTCTCTCCATGGGACCCATCAATGAACCATTCCTGTCATGAGACTCATCAATGAACAATTTTTGTTCTGGGACCATTCAATTATTCATTCTTGTCATGCTACCCATCAATGAACCAATCTTGTCATGGGCCCCATCAGTGATCCATTCTTGCAATGGGACCCATCAATGAACCTTCTTTGCCATGGAAGCCATCGTTGAACCATTCTTGTCATGGGACCCATCAATGAACAATTCTAGTTATGTGACCCATCAATGAACGATTCTTGTCATGGGACCCAACAATGAATCACTTTTGCCATGAGACCTATCAATGAATGATTCTTATCATGGGACCCATCAATGAACCATTCTTGCTATAAAACCCATCAATGATACATACTTATCATGGTACCCATCAAAGAAGCATTCATGTCATGGAGCCCATCAATAAACCATTCTTGTCTTAGGACCAATTAATGAATCGATCTTGTCATGAGAACCCTCAATGAACCACTCTTGTTTTGGGACGCATCAATGAACCATTCTTGTTATGACACGCATCAATGAACCATTTTTGTCATGGAACACACCAATGAACCATTCTTGTCATTCTACCCATCAATGAACCGTTATTGTCACGAGACCCATCAATGAACCATTTATGTCATGGGATCCATCATTGAACTATTTTTGTCATGGGACCCATCAATGAACCATTCTTGTCATAAAACTCATCAATGAACCATTTTTGTGATGGAACTCATCAATGAATCATTCTTGTTATGGGACCAATCAATGAACCATTCTTGTTATAGGACATATCAATGAACCATTCTTGTCATTGGACCATCAATGAAACATTCTTTTCATGGGACCCATCCATGAACTATTTTTAACATGGAACCCATCAATGAACCATTCTTATCAAGAGGCCCATCAATGAACAATTCTTGTCATGGGACCAATCAATGAACCATTTTTTTCATGAAATCCATCAATAAAACATTCTTGTTATGGGCCCCATCAATGACCCATTCTTGTCATGGGGCCCATCATTGAACCATTCTTGTCATAGGACCGAAAATGAACCATTCTTTTCTTGAGACTCATCAATAAACCAGTTCTGTCATGAGACACATCTATGAACCATTCTTCCCATTGGACTCATCAATGAACCATTCTGGTCATGAGACCCATCAACGAACATTTTAGTAATGAGACCCATAAATGACCCATTCTTTTTATGGGACCCATCAATGAAACAATCTTGTCTTGGGACCCATGCTTGAACTTTGTATGTCATGTGACTCATATATGAACCATTCTTGTCATGGGGCCCATCAATGAACCAGTTATGGGGCCCTTCAATGAGCCATTTTTGTCATGGGACTAATCAATGAACCATTCTGGTCATTAGACCCATCAACGAACCATTTTTGTCATGTAGCTCATCTATGAACCTTTCTTGTTCTGGGACCCATCAATGAACCATTCTTTTTATGGGACCCATCAATAAATTATTTGTCATGAGACCCACACATGAACCATTCTTTTCATGGGACCCACCAAGGAACTATTCTTGTCATGAGACCTATCAATGAACTATTCTTCTATTTGGACCCAACAATGAACCATTCTTTTGGAACACATCAATGAAGCACTCTTCTCATGGGACCCATTAATGAACAATTCTTGTCATGGAGCTCATCAATGAACCATTCTTCTTATGAAACCCATCAATGAAACATTCTTGTCATGGGACCCATCAATGAACCATTCTTGTCATAGGGCCCATCAATTAACCATTCTTGTTAAGGGACCCATACACGAACCATTCTCCTCATGCGACCAATCAATGTACCATTCTTTTCATGGGGCCCATCAATTAACAATTCTTTTCATAGGACCCAAACGTTAACCATTCTTTTCATGGGACCCGTCAATGAACCATTCTAGTCATGGGACACATCAATGTACCACTCTTGTCATGGGACCCATCAATGAATCGATCTTGTCATGAGACCCCTCAATGAACCATTCTTGTTTTGGGACGCATCAATGAACCATTCTTGCTATGGGACGCATCAATGAACCATTTTTGTCATGGAACACACCAATGAACCATTCTTGTCATTCTACCCATCAATGAAACGTTATTGTCACGAAACCCATCAATGAACAATTTATGTCATGGGATCCATGACAAAATAGTCATGGGACCCATCAATGAATCATTCTTGTCATAAAACTCATCAATGAACCATTTTTGTGATGGAACCCATCAATGAATCATTCTTGTTATGGGACCAATCAATAAACCATTCTTGTTATGGGACCCATTAATGAACCATTCTTGTCATTGGACCATCAATGAAACATTCTTTTCATGGGACCCATCCATGAACTATTTTTGACATGGAACCCATCAATGGACCATTCTTATCAAGAGGCCCATCAATGAACAATTATTGTCATGGGACCAATCAATGAACCATTTTTTTTCATGAAATCCATCAATAAAACATTCTTGTTATGGGACCCATCAATGACCCATTCTTGTCATGGGGCCCATTATTGAACCATTCTTGTCATAGGACCGAAAATGAACCATTCTTGTCATAGGACCGAAAATGAACCATTCTTGTCTTGAGACTCATCAATGAACCATTTCTGTCATGGGACCCATCTATGAACCATTCTTCCCATTGGACTCATCAATGCACCATTCTGGTCATGAGACCCATCAACGAACATTTTAGTCATGGGACCCATCAATGACCCATTCTTTTTATGGGACCGATCAATGAAACAATCTTGTCTTGGGACCCATGCATGAACTTTGTATGTCATGGGACTCATATATGAACCATTCTTGTTATGGGACCCATCAATGAACCAGTCTTCTCATGGGAACCATGCATGAATCATTCTTGTCATGATACCCATCAATGACCTTGCTTGTCATGGAACCCATCAATGAACCATTCTTTTCATGGATCAATCAATGACTCATTCTTGTCATGGGACCCATAAATAGATCAATCTTGCTATGGAACCCATCAACGAACCATCTTTGTCTTGGGAGCCATCAATGAACCATTCTTGTCATAGAATGCATCAATAAACAGTTCTTGTCATGGTACCCATCAATGATCCATTCTTGTCATGGGACTCATCAATAAACCATTCTTGTGATGAGACCCATCAATGAACAAAATTCTTCTCACGGGACGAATCAACGAACCATTCTTGTCATGGGGCCCATCACTAAACCATTCTTGTCATAGGACCCATCACTACACCATTCTTTTCATGAGATTCATCAATCAATAATTCTTGTCATGCTACCAATCAATGAACCATTCTTGTCATGAGACCCATCAATGAACCATTCTTGTCATGGGGCCCATCAATGAAACATTCTTATCTTGCTACCCATCAATGAAACATTCTTATCATGCTACCCATCAATGAACCAATCTTGCAGTGGGGCCCATGAATGAACCATTCTTCTCATAGGACCAATCAATGTACCATTCTTGTCATGAGACCCGTCAATGAACCATTTTTATCATGGGACCCTTCAATGAACCATTTTTGTCATGGGACTAATCAATGAACCATTCTGGTCATGAGACCCATCAACGAACCATTTTTGTCATGTAGCCCATCTATGAACCTTTCTTGTTCTGGGACCCATCAATGAACCATTCTTTTTATGGGACCCATCAATGAATTATTTGTCATGAGACCCACACATGAACCATTCTTTTCATGGGACCCACCAAGGAACTATTCTTGTCATGAGACC
>JAUUDZ010409155.1:0-10657 GCA_032361705.1 Panulirus versicolor | reverse complement strand
CCTCATATGCTGATGACTCAAGACTGCATTCATCCACATCTTCAATTGTGCTCCCTCTGCTCTCACTTGATCTGGATCTCGTCTTGATTCAGCTTTGTCAGTAAACTCAGACTAGAACAAGATATCTCGGTGGGGTACATAAAATCTTGTTAAGTTCATGCCTCCAAGACCCATTTTCTACCCAATTCTCTGTCAAAAACTCCTTACAACTTCCGTCAATTCTTTGACGGTTCTGCAATTCCACCTCTTGACTTGAACATACTTGTTATGATTGTAACATCCACTCTTTCTTGGAAAGTCCACATTACAGGAATGGCTAAGTCTGTCATTAAGAAACTGGGTGACCTGTTTAGATATCTAGTTGAAACTTCTCATCTGAACAGTTGCTCCATTTATACAAGAGATTGATTCATCCTTGTATGGAGTACTGGTCTCACTTTTGAAGTGGTTCTGTCTCTGTATCCTTACTTGCCAGAGTTGAGTCGAAAGCGGTCCGACTTATAAACTGCCCCAGGCTAACTCCCAAACTTGACCCCATTGCCCTATGCCACAATGTTGGTTCACTTTCTCTCTTCTGTAGGCATTACTTTGTTTTTGCTTCCGAGAGCTGGCTACTTGTGTGCCCCCAGCACTCGCTAGACCATGCATTACTCAGCAAGCTGCTGTGTCACATGATTTTTGTGTGACTTTTGGCAACTCAAGGGTGGGCCTTCTTGATACCTGCCCCTTTCCTTACTCATCGAAGCTTTGGAAATCTCTACCATCTCATGTCTCCTAGTAACTGTGACGTGGCCCACTTCAAAAGACAGGTCTTTCACTTTCTCTAGAATTCATAAATACTTTCCTGTGTCTTTTCTTTTTCCAATTTGTAATTCCCTCTATATTTCATTAGAGGCCCAGCTATGATGTGGACTTTTGTTGTCTGTAACTGGAGCCTTCAACATTAAAGTTTAATCAAATGATACTCAAAACTTTGAATAATGAAAATAATCTACAATACATACATAAAATGATAGACACCTATCAGCCTATCCATCACACACTCATTCCAGAGGGACTTTAGGGTATGCTAGGTAAGGATTTCCTATGTTCTCTCTGAATCTTATCTTTATGTGTTTCTGATGCCCATTCCTTTTAGGAACTCCCTCAGGGGAATAACCTTGGCAAAAGTCTCTCCATAATTAGTGAATTCCAGTGCCATCTCTTAGCCTTTTAGTGCCTTACTCTTACAAGGCCACTGGCAAAGGGCAACTCTTACGCAGTGTTTCCAGAGACTCCTACATAATGTTTCTACTGACGACTACTGCCTAATTTTCCAACCTACTACCTTTACCTAATGCATCTGTCTATTGTGTCAACCAACTACTTCTGTCTATTTCTCCTACCAAATTGCCAAAAAGCAGGGCTTGCATGTAGTGCTCACTGCTGGAGAATCTAGAGTTATGAAGAGTGAGTTGTGAGTTAAATGTTAAGTGTCATGCGTGACGAGCAGAGATTGTATTGTATGTGGACAGGATGCAAGCAGTCCACAGGTGTTTTAGACAGAAAGAAAAGACAACTGTGTGGGTTAGAGGTGTGCAGTTTGACAACCTTTAAAGTGATGGCTCACTTTGAAGCCATTACTAACCCTCCCGATACCCAGGCGATAGTACCGTTTTGTACGTCCCTGGTTGATAGCTGCTTACCACGCACTACCTTTGAATATGAAGATAATTACTAGTTCCTGTATTAGGTAAGAATCTCCTGAAGAGAGTTGTGTAGAAAAATTAAGTATATAGTACAGTTTGCCATATTTTTTGCTTGAGAAAATTATGTATGTTTTGAACCAAAAGACAGGTGAGATCGCCCTTTTCCTGGAACTGTAGATATTCTGAAATGCATATGTCTGTACAACCCATTTTCCTGTTACAGTATTTTTCATATTATTGTGCTGTGGGTGATTAATTTTGGTAAATGAAATGATTAAGAACATACTAAAGAGAACTGTGTTGAAAAAAATATACAGGAAGATAAACTGTACCATATCAAAAGGGGTTAGTGTCCAAAGTCCAAAAACACATGAAATAATTCACAGAACTTTATGTAACCAAAGGAAGAAAATGTTCTTTATTCTATCAAATGATATGCTAAATATCATTTAAACAAGAAAGATCATCTTTACAGTATATACAGAAAATAAGAAACAACAACTGTATCTACCCCATACTGACTCATCACGTGACCCAGACTCTGCTGACTTTGGCAGCTTGGGGTGTGACAGATCTCTGAAAGACGTCAAAATCAGCTGAAATGTACTAGATCAACACAGTGTATGCCATCCAGGTGGCCAGAGTTTTGTTCAGAGGAGCAGTTAGAACAACGTCTGACTTAAAAAAGAAAAGATTTATAACCAAAGAAAAAATCTGTACTTTCCCATCAGATTTTCTTTTTATTGTAGGCTCCAGTTATGGACAAAAGTCCTCATTAAGGCTGGGCGTTAATTAAGATATAGAGATTATGAAAGGGAGAAAGAAGAGAGAATGGAAGTATTTACATATTTGGGGGAAGTACAAAATCTGCCTTTTGAAATGTGTTAGCTCACAGTTTATTGGGAAAGACTTGAGATAGGGAGAGTTCCAAAGCTGTAAGGTAAGGATGGTTCTAGTAAGGTAAGGATGCAGAGCTAGAACCTCTCCAGATGTTAGAGCAGTACACCATAAAAAGAGTAATTATTCAGGACCATAATCCTTGCTTATGTCCATAGAGAGAAGCACTTTTCAGACAGTTTGGAAAGAGATTACAAGGAGGGGCATAGGATTAATAAGAGAGCCTTGGGGTGAAGGAATGTCAGAGTCATCTAAGATGGAGTTCTAGGAGAAACGGGAACCAAAGAGAATTACTCTGCTTCATGGAAGAGATAGCTATAGTACTGCCAGAAAAGAAAAGTGAAGGAAAGGTAGAGCAACAGAATTTGTTAGCATTGCCCTTAGCTGAAGACCAGAAAGGACTATCTGTAGATGATGAGGGGAGGTTATCTTACTTCCTGTGAATAAAGGAATGCTGAATGGGAGTTGGAGAAAGGAAAGATTTTCCATGCCCATTATGCCTGATCCCTTTCCTGAATAGCCTTAGAACAGGAATGGTTGAACAGTGGATTGGAAGAAGAGTTTATCTTGGAGGAAGAGGGCATACATGCTTCTATGCCTGCAAGAATATCTTCTGCTATGTGTTTTGTGGACACAGAAGCATCACTACATAAGAGACAGTAATTTACCAAAGGAAAGTCAGAAAAGAATTTTCATAAGTTATTACTGTCAGCTTTGTTGAGGTGCTAACATGTACACTTAGAAGGGGCTGCTAGAGGGGAAGGTGCCATTAAGATGAACCAAATGGGTGTGAGATTGTGTACTTTTAGCAGGATAGATTAGAGGTGAAAAATGGATCCAAGATATTATTAGAGTGATCACAGCATTCAGAAGTATGGGTAAGTTTGGAGATGATTTGCTGTAAACTGTTGAGAATGGAGAATGTAAGGGATTCAATCCCCCCACCATCCATATGGGTGAAATTCAACCATTTCCCATGATTTCCCATGGTAAACATTTGAAATCCCCTGATGAGTGGATCTCGGCTTGCATGTGAGAGGGTTCCACAGCTCGTGGCAGGAGTTGAGACTGTCAGAGATATAAAATTTGTAGAATTTGGAAGAGAGATATAAAATTCATAGGAGAGCAATAGGCAAAACAGAGAAAAAATGTGATAGTTGTGAAACAGGCCTTGAGCCACACAACATCAGAGTTTGGGGACTCAAGGTCTACTCCCAGATATCTAAAACACTTCTTCCATTTTTCCTCCATTCAAACTTACCTACCAACTTACTAGTCACTCAACCTGTTGAATCTAATAACCTCGCTTTCTCCTTTCACACACCCTTTCAAACTCGGCCAACAACAACTGCAATTTATTACTGGAATCAGCCACCATTGCTGTATCATCGGCGAATAACAACTGACTCACTTCCCAGGCACTCTCATCCCCAACACACTGCATACTTGCCTGTCTCTCCAAAACTCTTGCATTTAACTCTCTTACCACCCATCCATAAACAAATGAAGCATCCATGGTGACATGACATATCTCTGCCACAGACCGATCTTCATTGGGGATCAATCACTCTCCTTTCCATTCATATGCATGCCTTACACCCTTAATAAAAACTTTTCACTGCTTCTAGCAGCTTGTCTCTCACACCGTATACTCTTAAGACTTTCCATATAGCATCTCTATCAACCCTATCATATGCCCTTTTCAGATCCATAAATGCCTCATACAGATCCATCTGTTTTTCTAAGTATTTCTGACACATTCTTCAGAGCAAACACCTGTTTTGTGTTTTTGCATCATATCATGTTTACAAAATGCCCATCTGTGTCCTTTGTCTCTGGTGAGAAGAAGATGAAGGCAATTACTCTTAAGATGAAATTAGAGATAATCGCCCAGCATGAAGGCAGCAAGCCAGTAATGGCCATAGTACGTGAGTTAAGACTTTAACAATTGATGATCTCAACCATCTTAAAGGATAAGAAGTGAATCAGTGATGCAGTAAATCTTGAGCATTGGTTAAATCCACTGTCATCATGAAGGAAAGAGCTGGGCCGATTGATGATTTGGAAAAATGATTTGTCTTGTGGATGGAAAACCAGATACAGAAGCACATACTGCTTACCCTACTGATGATCCAGGCTAAGGCAAGAAGTTTTGCCGATGACCCTGCATATTCGCAAATGTTTACAGCATGTTACGGATGGTTCCAACGCTTCAAAAGGTGTCACAAATTTTCATAATGTAAAGGTTAACTGTGAGGCAGCAAGTGCTGATACTGAAGGTGCTTTTAAGGAAGAGCTGAATATGATAATTGTAGACGAGAAATGTAAGTGTTCTGAGAAAGTTTACGGTAGGCTAGGCTAAGCTGCGATGTTCGGTAGGTTAGATTTACAGTATTAAATGTATTTTCGACTTACGACATTTTCAAATTGCAATGGTTTTATCAGAATGTAACCCCTTTAGAAGTTGGGGAGCATCAGTATAACCTAATCTCACAAGTATCACAGATCTGCACACAATGGTTGTAACTGTAAGATTTTACCCATTGGTGAGAATGTGTTGTGCTCCACCCATGACCCATGCTTATTCCACCTGCCAGCCCATACTGAAGTTTTAATGCACTTTCTGCTGCACTGACACTCCCTGACCAACATTATCACATAAGATTTCTAGCTTTGTTTCTAAGGTCAGAGAGGTTCTCTTCATTTAACTGCTAGTTCCAGGTGTAGGAGATGTTGCTGGATGTTAAGATGCTATATGTACAAACATAATGGGTTGTAGGAAAATCATGTCAGCAAGTATATCCAAATCGCACAAGTAGCATAGATCTGCACACAACAGTGGCAACTGTGAGACAGCCCGGCTTGTGAGAATGTGGCATGCTTCACTTAGGACCCATGTTCACTTCACCTGCCAACCCTCAAAAAAGTGTTGGCACACTTTTTACTGCAGGCACATTTTGAAATGTTTTACATGTTTGTAAATTTTAACACAGAGGGATTACTATTATACATAAGCAGATTAGCACTAATAATTGCCTTGATCTTTTTCTGCTGATTAGTAATGTAAGTAGTCATCATGCTGTTGGTGAAGTTCTTCATAAGTACCACGTTGGACTTGTCCTTAATTAGCCTCTTAAACAACTCCGTTTTCATTTTGAAACTTAGGCGGTCCTCTTGCACTTTGGGCAAGACATAGATGGCTTCAAGGAGTTGTCAGGCAATTGTCAGCGACACTTGAAAGGGGCTGTTGGCCACAGTAATAATCATGGTTGCACAAAATGAACAAATGTGCAAGACCAGCACACAACACTGCAGCAGAAATCACATGGGAGACAGTGAACAGTCACCATGAAACACAAATGCAAGGCAATAGCAAATAGGTAAATTTTGAGCTAGATGATATTAGAATATATCAATAGATTTTTTTTTGTATTACGCTAGACACAAACTTCACCCTTAGGGCAGAAATACAATTTTCAGTTATAGTTGGAGAAGCAGCCTTGTGCAGCCGGGTTTCAGAGAGAATTTGAACATTCTTTTTTGACCCTCTTGCTTTTATACAATGCTGCCATAAAGGCATTTGTGAGCTATTAGTCACCTCACCATTAAGCATACATATGCTGAAAATCCAAACTAAGTAGTCAACAAGACAACCACTTCCATCCTCAAGAAAATTCTACTGCAATTCAGTTCACTGTAGCGAATTTGCTACATTTCATCGTATGCAAGGCTTTTACCAACTCTTTCTCTTTTCACGAAACCACTTTCCAGGACTCTCTCACTTCACATATCTCCATGTCCGAAGCATCCCACATTGTCATTGAACACAGTCAACAGTCCTCTAAGATAGTGTCTTCATCTCTTCTTTTCATTTTTACTTTTTACCACTTCCTCATTTGTCCCCTTTCACCAGTGTTCCCATTTGTTCTCTAGTTTTTCTCACACTTTTGTTTGCTGGTATTTGCATCCCTCACACATATAGATTTATGTAAATAAAGATTGGGAACATAGGGATGTTCCCAGATTCTGCCTGCTTGAGGTTATACCATGGGTGAAAAGTCATGTATGGTGAGGTTGTACCTTTGTCTCTTGATGAAACAGAGTTCATTCTCTTCAGAGAACTTTCTCTTGCATATGAGTCCATCCTGTCCTTGTTACTGATTTTAACACAGCCTAGGATTGCAAGAGCCTGTAGAAGGGGGTCTTGGGTAATGTAAGGATCCTTTCAGGAAGGGGCCCTGGGATAGTCATAGATAAATTACATGAGATTAAGTATGTGATAGATAGGCATTGATCAATAGGACACTACCATCTGGGTGTTAGTAGTGATAGCAGTGTAGTAGTGGTTCTCACATTTCCTTCTCAGTCTAAGGTTGTTCTTTCTCCTTTCTGCCTCATAGACACATATGTTGCTGGAGCTTGATCCACATATGCAAACTTTTTCTCTCACATAACTTGACAACACTTAATTCACATATTGCTTTATCTAAGGATGATGGAGAAAGAAACTTGGCCTCATATCTCATGTGATTCATCTGAGGTAGCTAAAGTGCAGGATCATGGTGTTGGAAACCCTCCTCACTTGTTAACTTTCCAAAATATTGAAACAGATGGAGGAGTCAATCATGGTTTTGTCCCAGAAGACTCAAGTTAAAACTTTGGTTGTGATTAAATCATAGTTAAATGGAAAGGATAAATGATGTTATAGAATGTTAAGGTCTGAACCTTCAGGAAGATGCTGGTATGCATGCATTAGATAGAATGAAATGGATTAGTGGATGTCTGGGGCAATGTGCTGTTAGTAGGCTGAATCACTGCATATGAAATGGTGAAAATAGACTGTGGGGTGGTTTGTGGAGTTTAGCTCTAGATGGTGGGTTCTTGTTTTGATACATTGTACATGACAGCAAGAGAGAGTATATTTGCAAGTGAGGCCACCATCTTTTATTCTCTTGATGTTACCTCATAAATCATAAAGGCAGGAAAGTTGTTGAAGAAAAAGAAGTGTGTAGAACAGACCCTTTAAAAATGTCTGACCATTTAGGATGGGCATATACTGTGAATGAATTCTTTAGGGGTATAATATAGATGTTCGGTTGCTGATGCCATGAGAATATCATCTGATCATATGCAATTTGAGTATTTTGTGTATTTGTACAGATGGAAATAGGAATGTCAATCCCACTTTAAGTAAATTCCTCTTACATAATGTAAGTATTTGGGAGCTGCATTGGGTAAGTTTGGTGTTATGGAAGAAAATACAAGGGAGAGAACAGTATAGGGTAGAAGAATCACTGGGTCCCTTAATAGAATAATGGAGGGTAAATGTGTAAGTATGGAAGTGAAGAAAGGATTAAGGGACAGCATATTCCTCCCGATCCAGACCTATGCATCTGAAATAGGGACATGGAATGCTTCACAAAGGTCAAGAAGCCAGGCTGTGGAGATGAGCTATTTAAGAGGAGCTTGTGGTATAGGTAGATGGAATGAAGGAGGAAATGGAGGGGGGTGTGAGAGTTTGGTATGACAGGAATGAATTATGGAGTGGCAGAGTGGGTGAAAACATGATACTTTGTGGTTTAGACATGTTGAAAGAATGCGGGAAGGGATGTTTACTAGGGAAGTGTATGATAGTGCAATTACAGCTTTGGTTTGAGAGAAATACCACCAGTGACATTGGGAAATAGAGTGGAAGAGTACTGGAGGGAGAGAAATGATGGAAGAATGCATGGAATGGTGTATGTGAGGGAGGTACGAATGGACAGGGATAAGTGGAGATTTTTACCGTGGCCACCCAGTTGATGGAAGTTCCTAAGGGAATGGGCATCAGAGATATAGATCGATAAATAGATTTATGAACTGATTTATGTGCAGTTGAAGAATTAAAATGCTTAGTGTGCAAGCCTTTGTTCGTTTTAGCTTTATAGATGTAGGTTAAGAGTATTCATGAGAGAACTGAGTAGCTTTATGCCCTTGATCCACTTCCATGGAAAAGGTTATAGAGTTTGAAATCAAAATTTTGTTGAAGTTGAGGATTTTATGTTTATTGATGTTTTCTTTGCAGATTTGGGCGTGAGTTAAATCAGCTCATTGAAGGAAGCAGTGGTGGAAGCTCTAGTACTGCAACAGCATCCCCAGGAATTCCTCCTTCGCGTCTCCGGGATCGTAGTGCAGGCCGCACAGGATTACCATTTATTCGAGATCCTCTCACAGGTCCTCTGTTTAGGTATCAGAGTGCTAGACGTGGGACCCGTGCAACAGCTACCACAACTGACCCACAGAATGCCAGAAGAGATACTCTCTCCTATGTTGTCTCTCTTCTCAGAGCCCACAAGAATGAGCACTGTGATACATTGCCTGACATTGACGTTGGTTCACTCAAACATATTGGTGAGATACTCACCCTCTTCTTACATATTTTCATAACTAGCTTGAATATTAACATGAATTTAATTGAACTGGGCATGCCACACGCTGGATGTCCATCAGAGTTATTTTGAAAAGTATTTTAGAATTGTCTTAATTTTGTTCTGGTATTGTAGATTGTCAATAAGAATGAGTAGGACTAACCCATTTCTTAATCTCTGTGTAGCTAGGTACAATACTTTATGGTGTATGATTTGGTCTTCAAGATTTAAAAATTGTCTGCACTGTGTAGTATGTAGATGGTAACACATTTGAAAGTTCTCAATTGTTTGGTATCTTTATTTTGTGGAACCTCATGTGTATTATTTACAGAAAATGCATTTTGATATTTCATGTAACTTTTACTGATTAGTTGATAAAATGTTAAGAATGATTGTTAATTGCAGGTTTAATTTCTGTTGTTTTTCACAGCGTATGTTTTTGACGCACTCATCAGTTATCTGCGATGCTGTGAGAGTGACAGTAATGCTCACATAGACTCTGGGGGAGCTGAATGTACAGGATTTTCTTGGGAGCGTGATGAGAATGAGAATGAAGATGACATGGATGACCTGCCATCTATTACACCATCAGCAGGGGACAGTGAATCTGCAGATGAAGATTCTAACCTGTCAAATTCACGAGGAAGAAAACACACATTTTTCCAGGTACTTCATAGGGTCTGATACGCAGTGAGCATTCTTCATCATTTACTCATAAAATGCTTTTCAATGATATGTTTGAAAATCAGGTTATAAATAAACTTATCTCTTGGGTGGTTTATAATGTTAATGGTTCATGTGTTGGTTCATTCATTCATTTTTTTATTTATTCTTTTATGAGATTAAACAGCCTGTGAAAAGTCTTTGCATCATCAAGAATGTTTTTTTTAGAGATATTAATGATATACTTGTTAAAAGAAATGGTCTGGTTCAAAATTTCATGAAACAGGCCCAAGGACCTGACTGCCACCCTTGGCATGTTGCATTGGGCTATATGTGTTTTAGGTTAAGCATACAGACTGCTTAAGCATTTACTTTGATAGTAAATATGAATGAAAGCAAGGTTATTAGGTTTAGCAGAGTTGAGGGACTGGTTCATTGTAGTGTGAATATGACTGGAGAAAATTTTCAGGAAGTGAAGTGTTTTAGATATTTAGGAGTATCAAAGAGTGTGTGTGGATAGAGAGGTCATTCTTTGGGAGAGCAAAAATGGGTATATTTGAAGTTGTAGTAGTCTGAACAATGTTGTATGGATGCGAGGCATAGGCTGTAGGTGAGGCTGTTCACAAGAGGTTTGATATGTTGGAAATGAAATGTTTGAGGCTGATTAAGTAAGAAATGGGTGAGAGAGTAGTGTAGTAATAAAAGTGTGTGGTTGAGAGAGCCGAAGAGGGTGTATCGAAATGGTTTGAACATATGGAGAGAATGAGTAATAAAAGATTTGACAAAGAGGATATGGGTGTCAGAGGTGGAGAGAACAAGGAAAAGCGGGAGACCAAACTGGAGGTGGAAGGATGGAGTGAAAAAGATTTTGAGCGATCGGGGTCTGAACATACAGGAGGGTGAAAGGCATGCAAGGAAAAGAGTGAATTGGAACGATGTGGTATACCAGGGTCGACATGCTGTCAATGGATTGAACCAGGGCATATGAAGCATCTGGGGTAA